>APFE030018917.1:183433-225763 GCA_000404065.3 Pinus taeda
AAAATAAAATCTCAAGAAAAACACCTAAAGTCGCTAAAGAACCAATCAATTTTGAAACATACGCCTAAAGAATCTAGGGCGTCAAACCAAACATAAACAGTAAGCTTCCGGACCAAAAACACTAGTTGGTGATGAAATCCAACCTCGTAGGATTCAGTACAGAAATAGCGGGTGGAACAGTTACCCCTGCAACCTGCTTAATGAATAGACTGGACCAAGTTCCTCCACTTTAACCATCTCGAGTGAAGTGAACCCCCTAGAAAATCCAAGTGAGTCTAGCCGACGTCTGCTCCAGGTATAGTGGGATCTTCCCTCCACCGTCACCTTGGGTAGAATCCTAAGATAATGGTCACTAAGGTTACCAACAGCAACAAATACACCTGGGGGAAAAGTCTACACTCCGACAGCACGCAAGGGCAGAGTAACAAGCTCAATCCCCTTACCGGCTCCTTGACAATGGTCAATCCAAGGTTTACCGATAAGTGATCCCCTGGCTCCTCAATTTGAGGTTTACAGTTTGTAATACGTGCGTGTCTGGCGTCGTTCCCAACGAGGGAGGATTGATCCCCTCACTGGTTCGGACACGAGCTCGTGCTTCTCCTTTAAGAGGAGCTTTCCCAGAGTATAAATGCAACAGTTGTATTTATCCTATCACAAGATAAGCTACTTGTTTGGTTTTGCTGTCTTGGAGAGTTAATTACTCTCCTACTCCAAGACACTAGCCTGATCTATATTGGTGCTTCAGAGCCCTAGTAAAAGAAAAAATTGCTAAGTTGATTTTACTTTAAGTGTTAATTTTATGGAATTTCTTTAAGACAAAAGGTAGTGAAGATGAAACTGATGGTGTGTAGACTCGACTCAAATCCACTAAAAAGATGCACCTAGGATGATTTACACTACTTTTCCTTTTTCAATGAAATCCCTAGCTAAGAGAGTTGGAGAATGCAAACTTTGATAAAAGCAACTTTCTTAACAGATAATCAAAGAAACAATCTCTTTATCTTTTCCAAGCATACAACACATGACCACTCATTACTTGCATGAAAATTCCTTTTTCTTTCAAAATACTTCAAACACTACTTAAAACAAACTTTGAAAAGGAGATGTTTTTGTATTTTTCCTATTTAACAAAGCATATAAAACTATTTTAACAAAAGCAATTTCAAAATTTATAAAAATCTATGAAAAACTCACTCAAAAGCAAATCAAAAGGAAATTTACCTAAAAGCAAAACTAAAGAGGCAAAAGCCTACTAAGATGATTCCAGGTGTTTTACTCAGTAACAATCAAACCAAGGACCAACTCATGCAGAATCATAAACCAGTCAAAAACAAAAATCAAACTCTTTTGTTCTTTTCTTAAGAATGAAATTCACAACTTCAATCAACAAGCTACTTCGAAATTCCGCAAAGAGACAACACAAAGGTAGGTTGCTCACACAGGTAGACTTTACAACAGGTCCGACTCCTAAGAATACTGATAAAACCAGAGAGATCCAAGGTTTCACAACTTCTAAAGTCAAAGTCACTACAGGACCAATGCAAAAATCAAACCCTAGGGCTAGAACTTCTATGAATTTCACTAAAACTCTTGACGCTAACGAAACAAGTTTAGGTGAAGATCTCTGACAGATAACCAATGGCTCTAGGCAGTAAAAACTAAAGAAAGACAAAATCTAAGGGAAAAAATGGAAAAAATGGAAATTTCTCAATTTTTGACAGGGTACGCAGGCAACCTGTTTGCACAGGTGCGTGCACGCTCTGTGTACAAAGTTGCAGTGCGTACAGGTACGCACTGTGCTCAACTCAGAGGGTGCGTACTACTGAAAAATCAAGAAAAACTAAAATCTAACTTAACTCTAAGCTAGCCCACCCAAATACACAGTCAAACAGCCAAAAACTAAAAAAGAAATGACTCTTTTCAGATCAAAGTGTCACACAAAGGAAAAATCAATCACATTAATGGAGTCCCCAGTGGAGTCGCCAATTTGTCATGCGGAAAGAGTTAATCTTGCGGACAAAACCAACCTCCCTAGAGGCCTAAGACTTTCTAGTGACAAACAAGACAATTAAGAGCAATCCTTCTCTAAACATGCATTTACGATACAAGAAATCCAGTGTTTAGATCCTATCTGTAGTCCAACACTATTGTAGTAGTCTAGCCTCGTCGATCCAGATGAGCTCCTCCTTCACTTCGAAACCTGCATTCACTAACAATCAAACGATTACATAGCACCTGAATATCTCATAAAATAAAACATATTCAACATACATACGAAGGAGTATATGAAACAACTCATTAATAACAAATT
The DNA here is from genome assembly GCA_000404065.3 of Pinus taeda. NCBI lineage: Eukaryota > Viridiplantae > Streptophyta > Pinopsida > Pinales > Pinaceae > Pinus > Pinus taeda. Next base: position 185,745 of record APFE030018917.1, read on the forward strand.
GTTGAGAAGAATGGACTTATTTCTATTAATAGGAAACAAAAAAAACCATTACAACCTGAGCCTTGGTGTTGTGCAAGTTCCTCCCAGGGTCTAGCAATAGTTTTCCTTTACTTTGATCAGCTCACCCACTTCCAAATGAAACAAGAAAGGATGGGAATCTCTCCTCACAAGCTTCTACAAGGAAGTCCTAATTCCAGCAGCATCTACCCTTTGGAATGTTCAGCTTTCAACCTCCCCTCCTCTGGCGCAATGCCTGTATTTATAGTATTCTAGAGGAAGTTATTCAGTTCCAACATCAATGGGATACTCCCTCTTTTGGATGGGGTAGCTCCTCTCTTGATGGGATAAGTTCCTCTATCATAGGGATGCATGAACCCTTTGGAGGCGCTCAATACACGTCAAACAATCTTCTAGAATGCTCTAGAAATGACCACAAGTAACATTTTTAAGATGAAACTCGCGCCCTTTGACCTTTACAAGAGTACGCACCCATCCCTTGACATACAGAGCGTACAAGTACGTAGGTATAATGAACTTGGGATGCGTACACGCAGGTAAGGTAGAGAGAAACTGCGTACCCAGAGATAAACATGTTTTTAAATGACTTTCTCTCTTTCTTGAAGTTTGACATGGAGAGCAAAGAAATGAGGCTTGCCAAGGAGGATATTATGACTGTTGATGGAGCCATACTAACTGCAAATAGTCATGGTGACAAATTTTAGTGTAACAGCCTCTTCATCAAAATTCACCCCCTTCATAATTCATTCATTCCTTTCAAATCCTTTTCCCAAGGTAAAATCACTCTTTTACTTAGGAAAAATAAATAGTTCTTTATAACACCCCCCCCCCCCAAAATGCATTTTAGCCTAAGTCACAATCTTGGATGATGAATGTAGTTTTGGAAACATTTACTTAGCGCATTTTGTTTTTCCATGGTCATATTAACTCTTAATATTTATTTAACTCCCAAAATAAATTACCCTTTCCCGTATTATTATTAAAAATCCCAAAAATAAATAAATATCCCATTCCTATGGTTTGCAAAATAAACCACAATAAATTTCATTATGTCTGATTAATTAATCAAAGCATGATTAATTAAGAACCAAAACCCCTGTCAAGTTTAAAAAGGGATTAACCTCCCCGCCCAATCACATTGCCCCCAATGTAATTACAGACTTTTTAATTAATATTGGGCCTGCTCTCCATTATCCATCAGTCACTTCATCATCCCAACCACCATCCAATCAGATGCCTCAGATCCGACGACTATCGCTCATATTGCGTGGGCCTTTTGGTCAACCTTTAGTGTGCGATGTGAGCGATTTCCCAAATAGTGCCGATGCTACGTGTCGAAAGATGTGTGGAATCACGCAGTCCTCCCTACAAACCATTTCCCTCCAATAAGCAGTGTGATTAAACCCACTTACCACCTCCCATAAATGACAAAATGTCCCTTCATTCAAATAATACCAACTGTCGCTGTCGTTAACCCGCCAATATCAACCATTTACCAGTTTAAACACAAAAACCCCAGTTTTGCTTGTTTTCACCTGATTATGCAGTAAAACCCTATGTAACCCATCTGTGCCACTTGAAGCCTCTGTTAACTAATTCAAGCATGGTTTACCTCCTGAAAAGCATTTTGGACTCACTCCACAGACCTTTCAAGCTCAAATGAAACCTTTTCGACCTCACCTGCAAACCAATGCTTTCTTAACAATTTGTTTTGTTTTACAAGTGATCAGAAGACCATAGCCTTAGATAAATAGTCTTGATACTAGTCATAAGACCTGTTTACTCCAAGATTATTATCAAATCTATTCATGCAAAGATGGAAAATAAAACATACAGTTAAAAGACAGGCAGAGGAAACATTAAATTAAATGATTTACTGTTCAAATAGGCAGTAAAAACCTAAATATACAATGAAGGTAAAAGGACACAATAAAGAATAGACAAAGTGTATCAGGGTTAAATAGTATCAGATTGAAAATCAAATCAAGATAAATAGCAGGGAAGATAGTTATAGAGCATACAAATTCATGTCAAAGTGAAGACAGATGAAAAAACATAGTGGTAAAAGTAAATAGTAAAAAGTAAACATGGATGGAGTAAGGGTTAAACAGATATGAAAACAATTTCACCATAAACAATGAATTTTATCCAAAGTAAAAGTGAAAAACAGTTAAAATAAATTCAAGGTTAAAAGATGAAATCAAAGCATAAATGGTACATTCTTCAGAAATTTCATGTTTAATTCATAGTTTTATAGAAACCATGGTGACCAATTTGAGATGTATTTTGAAAAACGTGAGGAGGTTTCTATTCCTAAAAGTCTAATCTACAAAACCCTCTCTTACGTTTTACACCTATATTATCAAAAGGGAGATAAGTGCAAGTCTTCACAGCCTATGTTTCAGTTTGTGTGAATTCATGTCTTTGACATCTTTTTGCAGAGCATATTGTGAACAATTGGAGCTAAATTTTGGGAAAATGAGAGAGATTGTTTCTCAAAAGCATTCTTATCTACAATAACCTCTTTCACTTTTTACATATATATCTCGGATTGAGATATAAAAGCATATCATTGGACCCTAAGTTTGCAGTATTTCTGGGGTAGAATGCACAAAGGAAGGATGCAGTTAGTGACTGGGATGCCTCATCATCACTCAAGAGTTGCCATCAAATTCAAATTTCTCTTCTTCATCACCATAAATCCATAAACATAGTGCAAAATAGATTCATTAGTTTTGAATGTCCTTTATTTAAGTTCTATTATTGTAAAACAGTTTGAGATATTTGTAAAACCGATCTTGATATTTCTTCAAGATATTTTAGTTTAGAATTAGTATAAATACTTCTTCATTTGAAGTATTTTAGGGGGGATTCTACAAAATTTCTATAGACATTTAGTCTGGAATTGAAGTTCTATTGTACCAACATTTGTATCGCTCGCTAGATCAAGGAATAAAGCTAAGGCAGTTTACAGGATACTTGTATCAAACAAAAGTCAAATAGGTATTCTATATCTCTTGTGTTTTACTGTTTCCCTTCTGTTTGTTAGTAATCATATGTGTTTTCATGAAATCTGAATGATAAATGAAAGAATGATATTTCGGAAGTTGCTTTGCTGCAATATGTTTTAAAAGGTTTATGTTCCTTAATGTTTTCTTCTAGACTATCATAGTTAGGGAATTCTTAAATGCTCCCTTGCTTTCATAGTTCATCACAGTGACCCATTTAACAAAGAATACTTAATTGCTCCTTCTTAATGAGTACCCTCTATTCTGCATATTAAACCGAGTTAAAGGATTCTTCATTTCCCTTTCTTCCTATTTATTACCATTTCATCCATCCATCTGAACTTGGCATTTGCCTTTTTTTTTACTACCTTCCCTTGTGAGTTTTCCCTTTGGTGATTGATTTGATCCAGTTTAGCCATCACTCTATTGACTCCATAGCCCAATGGCTTGAAGGCCTTGCTCTGTCCATTTGTTCCAGAATTCCACCACCCAACCAAAAATCCCTTAAAAGCATTCATAACTAGCTAATATCCCATAAAACAAAGCTAAATCATAAAGAGAGAACCCTCTCTAAGTACAGATTGGCTAGGTTATGTACTTAAAAGATTGGTTTGTGGTTACCTTGGAAATTTCTTTCTTTAACCTTGAGAAAATTCCTAGTGATAACACTTTGATCAATAATTATGTAGCCTATATATTGGATCTAGTCCAAGCCAAAGGAGCATTTCTCCAATTTGGCACATAGTTTCTGTTTTTGCAAGGTTTGAAGAACTTGTCGAGTATGTTGCAAGTGCTCTTCCCAAATCTTGCTGAAGATAAGGAATTACATCTAGATATAAAACCATCAACAAGTTGGTGAAAGGCCACAAGATGTCATCCATGAGCCTCATAAAATTTGTAGGGGAATTTTTCAACTTGAAGGGCATGACCAACAACTCAATGAGACCCTCCTTGGGATTGAAGGTGATCTTACATACATCTCTATGTTCTATGTGAACTTGGTTATTTATGGACTTAAAATCAATATTGTTGAAGTTCTTAGCCCCCTTGAGTTGGTCAAGAAGGTCATCAATCCATGCGATCGGGTATATGTTCTTGACAATGATTGTATTGAGTGCCTGATAATCAATGCAGAGTCTCTAGGTCCCATTATTTTTACATACGAGTAAAATTAGGCTCCCACAAGGTGAGGAACTTGGTAGGATGTACCATTTTTATAGAAATTCCTAGATCTGCCACTTTCTTTCCTCTTTTTCCAAAAGAGAGTAGCAGTAGATTAGACCTTTAGGTAGATGTGCTTTAGGAGTTAGATCGATCAAATGTTTGACCTAATAGTGTAAATTTACCCATTTAAGTGAGGAGAAGTTGTCCTTGTACTCTTCCATGAACTTATAAACCTTCTTATACTACACAGAGGAACCCATTCTGGGGCCCATATATGTGGCTATGATATTCCCCTTACTTTGAGAGCATATTAGGAAGAAAATAAATTTCCTGGTTTAGGAGATGATCTTACTGCATTGCTTGAGATCAAAGAAATGGTGATAGGTGGGATACCTCCGATATCCTATATAATTTCTACCCAAATTAATAATAACAATACAAGTTCTAGACTCACAAATAGCATGATTATTCCACAACTATGGTTGGCCTAATAAAACATCACAAACATTAATGGGAGAAACATCACACAATACCTCATCTGTGAAAGGCTTGATGATGTAGGGAAGGTGACACTGTTGGATGACACGAAGATCTCACCCTTGGTGGAACCACTTGATGGTTAATGGTTGAGAGTGTGGTGTTGTGTGAAAGCATAAATTCTTAACAACCCCCCCTGAGATGAGGTTATTTTGACTCCCATTGTCGACAATGAACTATAGCAATGAACCCTTCACTCACATCTGTGAGTGGAAGAGACGTTCACCCTGCTCTAGATCTTCGGGCTCAATATTCTTGACCTTAGTGGTGGAAATGGTGGCACTAGGTTCTCCATCAATGATCTATTTCCCTTTGTCATGTTCTAGCTTAGAGTTGAAACATGCATCTGACTCTTAACCTTTTAGCTTGACCACTAGTGACTTCTTTGCACGACACTCATTTTTGTTGTGAGTAAGGCTCTTGTGGAACTCACACCACTTCCCTGTTCCTTTCTTCATCTTCCCATTGATATTATTTTATTATGGCTTTGATGGTTTTTCTTGACTCGTTTTTCCTTACCCTTTTCCTTTTTTCTATGGTTTGGAGGTGCCTTTGACCTACTTTGGATTTGCAGATCCAAAGTATCGCTTCTTTTGTTTAAATTTCTACTCAATCTTGATAGCATATCAATACCCTGTTCCACGCGAAGATATGTCTAGGAACTCCATTTATTCCTTGATGTATTTGGGTAGATAGCCATGGTATTTAAGTACCAAATGTCGCTAAGAGTCCTCAATACCCAGCTTCGTGGGTAGGGTATGAAAAATATTCGTGAACTGTGGCACTTCTTGGTCCCTTTTTTTCTATAGTGTGGTCCATTTTATGTACTTGTCTTCATAGCTCCCAATAGGGTAATATTGTTTCTTGAAAACATCTCAAAAAGAATTCGAAGTGGGTGTGGCTAAAAGTAATGAGGATTCCTCTTCGTCCCTTGGCTCATAGTAATTTCCCCACTGGTCCTTGACATGGGGGGCAGCCTTACAGAGTGCAAAAGTAATCTTTTCCATATTGGAAATATTATGGATTGAAAAATATCCTTCCAGAATATTTAACCATTAATCTAGAGCATCTACATCTATCTCAAATTCAAATATCAGAATGTCAAAGTTAACTTGTACCTTAAATGGTTCAGCATCTACGAAGTGACTGCTGGATGAAGATGATTTTCCCACTAGTATCTGTTGAAGGATCTAGGAAAAATTATCCATCATCTCATTCCTTTACTGCTTGGGGTATTCTTCGAGAAAAAATTGAAAGTATCTCCTTCTCTCTCGCATTCCCTTTCTTCCCCCATAGGATGCCATTAGGCTTGGCGAGGTCAGTCTTGCAAGGGCTCAACCAGTTAAAGTCCTAACTCCTTATACCCCAGCCTCATTAGGGACATGTAAAAAAAATAGAGAAAGAGAAGACTGCTCTAATACCACTGATCACGATTTATGAAGGAATGAAATTAAATACATATTTGAACAAAAATATAGGGATAAAACAAAAAAAAAGTTCAATTAATAAATAACAAATGTTGAAAATTATTTACTTGCAAAAAAGGAAACAAACTAGCTCAGTGATGGTAGCTTATCTTTGAGAAGAGATGTGATGACTATATGCCTTATGGAAGTTTTTACAATGAGGATCGAAGACATTTTTATCATGAAGAAACAATATGAAACTATAAACATCTAGAAACCTAACCTTATGGGATTATGTTCCAAAAGTTATTGTCTTTGATGGGGTTACTTGGAATGTCAACTTCTAGGGGTCATAACTTTGGCATACGATCTCCGTCTAGCACATACATTATCCCATTAACAAGTTATATCAAAGGACAACAATTTGTAAGTGAAAACACCCATTTTTTATCCATTTTTTCCTTTTCAATAAAAAATTATTGTTTAGGTCCTCAAAACAACTCCTAAGTTTAAGACCCGAAAATTCCCAAGAATAAAAACCTGTCAAAATAGGAAATTGTGCTAGAAAATAGGAAATTGAAAACAAAAGGTGTTGGATACCAAGTTGAGTAGGGAAATAGCCACCAATATCCACCTGGATCAATACAAGACTCAAGAAATGGATATCAAATAATAAATATCCCATGCATATTTACCAACTTTAAAGGAAGTGGTGGTGGTTTCATTGGAGGATCAGAAAGTTTTGACAGTTGCGAAAATGGATCTAGTTGTAGAGAAGAAAACACCTAAAAATATGGAAGTGAAGATGGAAAATTTAATGGAGTTACCTAAATTATGGTTAATTATTCTCCCTCCCCTGTCCTTGCTTCACATGACCAAGTAAATCAATGTTTACATTTCCTTGCCTTCTATGACTATTAAAATTCGGAATCCCCCTCTGAAAATTTGATCTCCCCCTTGATCCATTCTTCCTTAATGACATTGGGGGCTTTATATGACTCATCTTCCCTGCCCTCCTTGGTTCCTCCCTACTCTTCATAGTGTTGAAAATAGCAACAAGAAATGATAAAAATAGAATCCAGAAATTCTAGTTTAATTTATCGTTGAATTAAACTAAGAAATAAAATTGAATTCTATTCTCATAGAAACTTGTAATATTTAACTAGTGTGAGTTGTCTTAGTTAACTTAGGAATTTTGAGTTGGAAGTCTTTTTGAAGTCATGTATATGTTCTCCCTATAATATAGGGGTCCAGGATGAGTTAAGTATGAGTTGTAATTAGTTAACTCAGTTTACTAAGTTAAGTCCAGTTAAATTCGTTTGAAACTATTTAAGGAACTAATAGTGAATTAACAGTCAGTTAGTGCACTAATGTATTAAATAGTGCTACTCCATTTAACTGAATATTCCCTCATCAGAAACTCATGCATGTCAATTCTGAGAAAGGGCTAGTTGAGGCCAGAGTGGAGAGACATTGTACTATTTGTTGTATAATTTTATGAGTTGTATAGATGGTGCATGCAATTAGGAATTGAACCTAGAAAAGATTTTGCAGTTTTGGATGCAATGATTTCCCTTTAATATGGGCTAATCAGCCATAAGAATTGTGCAAGGAAATATGGATTTGGAGAGTTGGATAATTGGCTAAGTGTTGGCCAAGAGCTTACTTGTGAGTTGAAGATTGATCATACTGAGTGTTCAGATTGTTCTTGTGAGAACAAGAATTGTATTATCATCTTGGATTTCTGATTAATGTAAATAGTAGGGGTTTTGAGTCATGGCTTTCCTTGGGAGAACTTATCATGTTATGTGCCATTGGTTTTTCTTCCTCTTGCTATTATTGTTTTCATCAATCTATTAGATTCTGTTGGTTGAAAGTAGAAGTAGATTCTTGTCCTGTACTTTAGTAAATTGAATGAGCTTGTGAATGTATAGGAAAGTGTACATGGTATTGGAGATGAGAACAATATACTAGAGGAGATTTTGAAGTTTTGAGTTTTGGGTTACAGTTGAAATTTTAATTTGCAATACATAGTTCAGGATTGATAGATGGCATTCTACAGTTTGTGGCTCGAGTATGCCTTAGATGGTAGCTAGAATTATATAGCCTAGAAGGATAGGATGGAGGCCGTGTTGGAGGATAATGGCTTGAAGGAATTCATTGATTAGTACATTCCTAAGCCACCAGCATCAGATGCTTAGAATCTGGCTGAATGGAAGAAGTGTGTGGAAAGGGTGAGGCAGGTAATCCTTGAGGGAGTTCAATACCATATTATCTCGAGTCTCCATGCAAAGGAAACTCCGCATGCTATGTGGAAATAATTGAAGGAACCTTTCCAAAAAGGAAGTGACCAAAGGAAGTTGGCACTGAAATATAAACTTCGAAAAATCAAGATGGAGGCACGTGACTCAATTCCAAATTACTTGACCAAGTTCACTCAATGTTGTGATGAACTTGGAAGTGTTGGAATCACCGTTGCCGAGGATGATACGGTGAGTCTTGCTCTTCTAGGATTCCAAAAGAGTTGGTATAGTTATCAAGACTCTGTCAATGAATGATTGTGGTCTGATTTGATGCAGGAGGAGATCAGAAGGAACAACAGAGATGGGACCTCTTCCAAGGAAGTGGAAGAGGATTTTTCCTTAGCGAGTAAGGCAAAGAAAGCCAAGGGAAAGATGTCCCAAGGAGAGGAGGGTGGAACAAAGATGGACTTGATGAAAGTCAAGTGTAATCACTATCACAAACATGGGCACTATGCCAAGAAATTCCCACAAAAGAAAGCAAGCAAGAAGGATCCGATAGTAGTGATAGCAAGTGAAGCTATAGCTTCACAATTCGAACTTGTTTTCACTCTCATTGCATTCATGGCTGACACTTATATGGGAGGCATGTGGTAGCTTGACCACAATGCCTCATTCCATATGATGGTGAATAGAGATCTCTTTAGTGATTTTGAGGAGAAATACCTCAAGTAGAGCATAGATTTTGGAGATAACGAGAAGTATAGAGCTACCAGGATCGATACAATTACCTTTTAGAGGGAGTCGGTCTCCCCTCTTGGAATCACAAATGTGATGTATGTTCGAGGACTAAAGAAGAATCTTGTTTCTATCACGGTATTGGAAGACCATGGCTGTGATGTGTCTTTTAGTAAGGGAAAGGTTTTCCTTAGACACATCACCGCAAGACAGATGAAACAAATCGGTGCGTAGGTCAAGAACCTGTATTCTCTTGAGGTTCAAGATGCATGCAAAGCCTTGAGGAGCAAGGCAAAGGTTAGAGACTTGGTGGTTGAGAGGGAGAGTGAATTACCTCTCAACATGTAGCCCCAAAAGATGAAGTCTCATAAAATTGTAGAGTAGCCACAATTAAAGAAGTTGAGAGGAGGTCGAATGGAGAGATCCACTCAAGAAGAGAATAAGCTGTCTCAGAAAATTGTGGAGTAGCCACAATTGGAGAAGCTGAGAGAAGACCGCGTCGGGGCATCCAGTCATGTAGAGACCTCCAGTAGGGGGAAATTTCAAGCCAAGTGGGAAGATGGATCACATGTAGCCATACCTCAAGGTGTGAGGTGGGGCGATGTGAAGTGATAGTACTAAGAGGGCTGAAATTGGGCAGGGTCCATTGACTGGTTTTATCTCATGGATCATACCTTGCTACAAGAGCACAAAGTACATAGTAGTGGGAGGAATCAGTGGGATTGATGCAGTCAAAGATAAAGTGACAAAGCCTAGAGCAGTCAGATACTGAAGAAACATAAAGAAGGGTTGACAATAGTGCAGAAAGGCAAAGTCAACAGAAGCACAAAGTTTTCAGTTGATAGACACAATGATAGTTAGAGGCTTTGATGATAGAGGCATCATCTTGATTCAGGTTGGATGGTTTTTTTTTCCTGGAGTTGTTGGAGCAATAACACTAGACAGAACTGTTGCATGCAGTACATTCCAAAGGTTCAAGATTGAATTCCTTTCCTATTGAGAGGGAGTGTTGAAAATAGCAACAAGAAATGATAAAAATAGAATCCATAAATTTGAGTTTAATTTTTCCTTGAATTAAATTGAGAATTAAAATCGAATTCTATTCTCATAGCAACTTGTAATAGTTAACTACAGTGAGTTGACTTAGTTAACTTAGGAATTTTGAGTTGGAAGCATTTATGAAGTCATGCATATGTTTTCCTTATATTATAGGGGTCCAGGATGAGTTAAGCATGAGTTGTAATTAGTTAACTCAGTTTACTAAGTTAAGTCTAGTTAAATTAGTTCCAAACATTTTGATGAACTAATAGTGAGTTAACGGTCAGTTAGTGCACTAATGCATTAACTAGTGCTACTCTAGTTAACTAAATATTCCCTCATCAAAAACTCGTGCATGTTGATTCTGATAAATACCTAGTTGAAATAGAGTGCAGGGACAACATACTATTTGTTGTATAATTTTTTGAGTTGTACAAATCGGGAATGTAATCAAGAACTGAACCTATAAGGCATTGCACAATTTTGGATGCACTGGTTTCCCTTTAATATGGGCTAATCAACCATAGGAATTGTGCAAGGAATAGGGACTTGGAGATATACAGAATTGGATAATTTTTGGCCAAGATCTTGCTTGTGAGTTGAAGATTGATCATACTGAGTGTTGGGATTGTTCTTGTAAGAACAAACATTGTATTATCATCTTGGATTTTTGATTGATGCAATGTATATAGTAGAGGTTTTCAGCTGTGGTTTTCCCTAGGAAAAATTATTGTGTTATGTGCCACTGATTTGTCATCCTCTTTCTATTATTTTCTTCATCGATCTATTGGCTTCTGCTGATTGAAAGTAGAATTATATTGTTGTCTTGTGCTTTAGTAAATTGCATGATCTTGTGAATCTATAGGAAAGTCTACACATAGAATCTTCAGTTGTCACATCTGTTATCTTCCTCCTCTCGGGAGTCTAGGGGCCCCTAATTCCTTTCTTTAAAAAAATATTGGGTTCTTGGCTTTATTGAGCCCCTAAACCCTGTTGAGTAGGATAAGGGTAAGAAATCTTATATTCCAAAGGAAAAATCAAATGCCTTTGTTGAAGTCACGACTAGCAAACAAAAGTTCATTGTCGAGGTGCTTAGAGCCATGGCCCTTGTTAGGGTTCCATGATAATTTTTCTCTATCTCAATATTCGGGGCATCATCGACCCTATAAAGAAACTAGTTGTGTCTTGAGAAAATTGGTCTTGATGTCTTATTTATGAAAGAAACAATAATTGAGGGATTATAGTTTTTTATACGTAGTTGGGAAGTCTGGGGGTATTGTTTCTAGCTGGAAAGCTTCAGATTATCTCGTATTCTTAGCATGGTCCACTAGACATGTGCTGGTAGCTGACCTTTGGTTACAATACCTTAATTCTCATTTTTCACTCTACAACATTTATGTCCCTTTCACTTAGATGAGGAATTTCTAGGAGAACCTTATAACTCTTTTGACCTCATATCCTTATCATATTATTATCCGTCACAATATAAATATTAATTTAGGAATTGGTGAGGTCTGGGGTTCAAAAGCCTGAAGGGATCCTTAAGAAGGCATTTTTACAAAACTCTTGGATGATTGGGAAAATGTGAACCTTGTTCCCCCTAAGCTGCTCATGAATTGGAAGAATAACATAATTGGCCTCGATAGAATCTCTAAGCACCTGGATTGTTTATTATTTCTTAACGTTTGGTGGAATTTCATTTCATAATTCTTCAGTGGGTTTCTTCAAGAGGTCCATCTGATCATTGTCCAATTATCCTTGAAACTAAGCCTACTAGTCAGAAGAATCCTCCCCCATTTAAATTGAACCCCCATTGGCTTGAGGATCCCTTCTTCATTCAGGAGATTCAAGGATGTTGGAGGCCTTACAATCCTAATAGTCATAGCTCACCTCCTTTGGAATTTTAGGAAAACCTCAAATGTGTAAATGCCACTAGTAGAACTTGGGGAAGGAGGAAGAGAGAACTAGAATCAAAGAAATTAGTTTATATAAAATCACAAAGTAGGGTGATCATAGAAGGACCAGATTATGGTTTAGGAAAAGAGGAGTATAAATCCCTTCTATTGGATCTAGAAAATAAAAGAAATTCAATCCTCCTATATCACGAAAATGAGTGGAAGATGAAGAGAAGGGCCCTTTGGCTACAATATGGCAATGAAAATACAAAAAAATTTCACCAATTTTCCAATCATATAAAAGTAATAAACACAATTTGGTTTATTAAAAGAGAAGATGGTTCATCGACCACCTCCTTCTAGGATATTATTAAGATAGGTGTTTCACACTTCAAGCACATCTTTAGGGATAATAGTGGACTAAATATTGATCATGTCCTTGTAACTACATCTTATTCCCTGAGGTTTGTTGAGGATGAAGACAATGACATTCTCATGTCTGAAATATCCATGGAGGAGTTGGAAACCACCTCACATGATTTCCAAAAAGGGAAGAATCATGGTCTGGATGGTTTTCCAATAGAATTGTACATAGCCTACTTTGATTTCATAGGGGAAGAAATTCCACAAGTGGTGGCATATTCTAGGAAAAATGGTTATATTCTAGCTCACTTTAACATGACCTTCATTCTTTGATCCCAAATATTGATAATCCCACATGTTTTGATCACTTTCGCCTCATCTCTCTCTATATTTTGAATTAAAAAACTATTTCAAAGGTCATTTCTTCCCATATCAAGCTGATACTTTCTAACGATGTTTCTCCTGAACAATTTGGTTTTCCACATGGATGGAAAATTCTTGATGCCATTAGTATTTTTTAGAAAAATATTCATCCAATTCACAAGAAAAAAATATAGGCTATGGTGTACAAAGTAGACCTCTCAAGAGCCTTTGATTTTGTAGATTGGATCCACATTCAACCCTCATTCTTGACCTTGGGTTTTATAATGACTTCATTAACGGGATCTACAGTTGTATCAATTTTTTAAGGTCAAGGTAGAGACGCCATTTCCCCCCCCCCAACCTTTTTGTCTTGGTTTCTAAAATCCTCACCAGGCTTATTTCTTCGGCCTATTCTGAGAGAACTTTCTATGGCATTTCGATAAGTGTATACCTTTACATATCTCACCTTATTTTTGTGGATGGAATTCTTATTATATATGAAGAAAATATCTACTATATGCTATGTTTAAATATTATTCTAAAGGGTTTTTGTAAGGCCACTAGGATGATCAGTAATCTAGATATGTCCTCTATGTTCCATTGTGGAATATCAGGCTAGGAAAAACAACAATTGGTTAGGATTATAGAAGCAAAATTAGAGTACATTTCTAGTGGTTTAAAATATTTATGGTTTATGCTTAAGCCAAATAATTACAAAAAATATAATTAGTTTTTTCTTTTTCTAAAATTGAAAAGAGAATCATGGTCTTTGCAACAAATGTCTTTCTTGTGCAAGAATATTGGTACTCATCAAAACTGTTATTGAAGTTATATTGATTTTCTAGGAAACTCCAGACTAGATTCCCAAGGGGATTATTAAAGGAAATGTAAATATACCCTTTTTTTTTATTTGGCTAGGGAAAGAGGATAAGAGGCCCTTTTCTCTGTTATGTTGGAAGCCAATCACTCTCCTAGAAAACACTTGGGAGTTTTGGCTTGAAGAATCATTTATGATTTTCATTAGCTTCAGTAGGTAAGACTATCTCGAGATTTATTTCAAGTGAGGGGATATATGTAAAATGCATATATAAGAATTATGTTTCTCCTCATCCATTATTTGATTGGATTTATTCAACTTCCACTTCTCCATCAAGGGGATCGATCATATGGAAGGTCGTCATTATTTCCTTCTCTCTCATTTGACATGGTCTTTGCTAGAAAATTGGAAATGGGGATGACCTCCTTGTTAGCATAGATATCTAGGTTGGTTGTAACTAGCACTCCCTTATGCCTAAATTGTTATTTATGTTTTTAAATGATCACAAAATTTTCCATCTCATTGTTATCTCATGTCACTCGTAGCATGGGGGGCATTAAGTGTGGGCATCCATCTAGGAATTTGGTATTGCAGATGATCCATATTGTATCATTATATTCTTTTCCATCCATATCGATGCATTTTGAGTGGAAAAAGTGGAGGAATTAGCTTGTTTTGGAGAATTTGGTATCTATGGATAAATACTAATTTTCTAGATAAGTAGCCACATCTAGAACAATAGTTTAAAGCACTTTAGCCTTTTCCTACAAGCAATAGATAAGACAAAGAGAATGAGAACACCTACTTGTAGTTCTGCGTTCCTCTTGTCTCCTTTGTATCAGTCCCATCACTCCTTCCCATACTTAACACGCTTGAGAAGTACCTGTAAAAATCAACAGAAGACAAAGAACCAATCAAAGAAAAAGATCTATTGATTACAAGTAAATGGAATCAGATACATTCACACATATAAGCATACGGAAAAAGGTTCAAATACTTTATTGAATAGAAGAAGGAATTATGACCATCAAGTCTGATTTGAAGTCACTCCTCCAGCTTTGATCCCATCCACATCACATCAAAAGCATGAAAAACTTGTAGCATACAATACTTGTCTCAAAGTCAATTCTCATAGCAACATTATCTCCTTACAATTCAACATAGCCCAGCCCCTTGATCACTTAGAGGAGTGCTCATTTTATAGGAAGATGAAGGAGGTTATGTCATAAATGGGGGTATTTAATGGCCTTCCATCCTTATAATTAGTTCCATGAAGGAAGGGATGAGAGGATAGGATGCATCTTAACTCATTCCTCATCCATTTTCGAGCTCATAGGAGTTGATAAATGAGGGAAACTTCTAGAAGACTCCAAGAGATAAGAATATTCACCAAACCCTATGTGAATTTCGCTCAATCTCACCCAGTGCAAGTCAAAGAGGGCATAAGTGCTCTGCAAAGCACCCTAGCATGGACTTAACTACTCTACAGTGCACACTTACGTGGGCCTACCTATGCTGGTCCCTTTAGAGATCATTTCAGGATGTCTTCAAGTCATGAAACTGTTTGGGAAGGAGACACTCAAAAGGTTGACTTGTTTAAGGCACGTAGCAACTGAAATTAGGGTTTGATGAGCCCTAAAACACTCATCTAGATGATGGGAGTGATATGCCCAAATGGATCTGTAACAATTGCCCCCTAAAGCATGAAGTCAAAAAATGTAAATGTCGAATGGAATGCTTTACGATGTGATGAGGAGGTTTCAAAGTGGAAGGTGACCTGCATCAATTACAATACATAGATCATGATATTTTTATTTTTTATCATGAATTGCTAAGGAAAGGCATACCCATGCTTAGCATATAAACTTTCATTACAAGTACAGAGATAGTCATCTATAGATATAGACCCATGATTGGATGACTATCAATGCAGAGCCATTGTAAGGATGATTTAGAACATTTCCTGAAATCATAGCCTGAATGGATGAAACTAGATCCAGGGTGTTCTATATCATTCAATCATTCGCTCAAGTATGAGTCTAATCATGTGAATATGTGATCTGAAGTCAAACATGGGAAGACCCCATATAATTACCAACCAATGATGTAAGCTTTTAACAGACGCGAGAGAAATCACCGATAATGATGATGATCCTCAAGGTACTATAGTACATTCTGCATGGTGTGAATGGATGTTTTGATGTCTAACACCATAAAAAACCTTTTAGTTGAAGGCCATTGATGTCAACCTATTTCCGGAAGAGAGAAACTTGCCATTGATGTATGCAAGCCTCAAGGTACTTGATGGGTGTTTCTAAGTCAACTTCTTGGATAATGTGTTGATGTCGACAAGAAGTGACTCATCGTAGGAGGGCCTTGATGTATCCCACATCAATGACATGAAATGAGTGTAATGATATTGGAGATGGAATTTGACTAACGACACAAGGTTCAAGAATGGCGGTCATGAAAATCAAGGTTTATGGTATTGCAAATGATGAATTTTAACTGAATGATTTCTCTTGAACATGTCGGCGACACGGAAATGAATTGGTAGCATGACTCAAAAAAAATTGATGGATGTTATGATAGACCAATGGTATGATAACCATCAAGTTAATAACCCAACCCAAGTAGTCACAGTGATGAAGTCAAAGTGTCATGTTCAAGAGTGACCTGCTACCATAAAGTGGTTTCCCCTTTTTCCATTTTTCCCAATCATTGCTGACTAGTACCTCTTTATTTTTTATCAAGCTTGAGGAGGATAACATATGCTTGTTGTATAATTCCACCCTTCGGGTGAATCCATTACTATGTGATGTTTTAATGAGCCTAGCAAAGGTGAAACTCGGTCTTGTCTAGATGGACAAGTTTGTCGTTATTTTATGTTTTAACGAGTTTAACGACAAAGATAACTCGGTCCTTTTCATGTTTAGAGAGTTTGAAAAGGGACAAAAAGAAACCTCCATAAGTTATTTTTCATAAATTTGTTACTCAAGTCCAAAACAACGTAAAACAATACGAGAGAGAACCTATTGACCATATTTGGTCAACGTATTCCTTTTTCATAAATAATCTATCTTAGCCTGAAAAAGGGGTAAACTTAAACTGAGTAGATGTTGTTTCCAATCCGTTAGCGAGCTGAAAAGGACAAGTGATCGACAATCTTTTCATATTTCAAGAGTCTGAAAAGAGCTTAAAGAGGACTCCACTTTGAGGAACGAGTGGTGTCTAGGATAGCAATTGGATCCAATGATGTTGAAACTTCTCAAAACATGTTGATTTATGTGAAGAGGTTGGCTAATAAGACCACTCATTGCAACTGTTCCTCAAAAAGGGTAAAACAACCAAGTGAAAGTGATCCAGGGGGCTATAGAGAGACACACAAGACAAAGATGGATCAAAAATCAAGTGTTTGGATTATGCTCAAACTAGGAGCAAATCGAAGACCTCATCATTCTGATCGTGGTGGTGCAAATGGTTTGTCAAACCGAGCTCGTATGCGAAAGATAGAGCTCTTCAAAGTTTGACATGATAGGGGAAAGTGGGGCCCACAGTGTGCCACATGGCATCCCAGTAAGTAGGTGGGACCCACATGGTAGCCCATCAGCCATTGACACTTGGCATTCTCTCATTTGTCTCCTAAGAGACAAAATCATGGAAAATGGTTATTAAATAACCATATAACAAATGTTGTTTAATATATAGTTATAAATAACTATATAAAACCATCGAACACATGGTTTCAGGATTGGCGGCAACAAACCCTGTCGAACCCTTTTAAACAACCTTATCACATAATCAAAACATATTATATATATATATATAATATATATTATATATAATAATATATATATATATATATATATAACAAAACTATTTTAATATAAAACTATTGTATATCGGGGGGGCGCACTGGCAGTGGACCCGGCCCACAACCCATCACCACCCTGAATATATTTAATATATATATATATATAATAGATATATATGCCGCATATATCACGGCACAGATCACCAATTGTAATGTCTTTGTTATATATATCGACAAAAATCCTGATAAACTACCGATAATTGTGATCGTCGATATATCGGGGAACTCCAGTAGATCGGGCTGATAAACACTGCCAGCACCCCATGTTGAGTGTCGATACCAACTGCCGACCACCAATATTTGGGAAATTCACCGATTCTTATGCATTGATAAGCTATAATGTGGGATTTAAGGGGTCTACCCCCCTATTTCAACACATTATGGTTGTAAAAGGTTTATATAGGGAAGAGGCGAGATTTGATCCCTCGACCTCTCCGTAACCATAAAGCCTCTTTTAACCATTAGGCCAATGGCCTATTTGTTGAAGAATCCACTGATGAATTTTATCTAAATAGTTATTTTTCCCTCTACACATAATTCGAGATAGAGAGAGACTACAGTCATGGATTTCTAGGCAGAATGTAGGCTCAAAATTTGAGGCAGTGAATTAATGCAGGAACCATGAATTTTGCAGGTGGGGAGAATTTTCACTTTGTTAGAAATTGAAAAGTTTTGTATGGTTTTTACACCTATGATCACCACGAACACAATGGTGTTGTTCATTTATTCATCATAGGTCTACATTTTCCAGTCATTTCCAGAATGCATGTGGAACCATGATTTCGGCAAAAATAGGGAGCGGAACCATGAGCCATGAAATTTTCCCAAGGAGGTAAAAATTTGACATTTCAGAATATAGTCAAGTTTATACTTTTTTTTCATGGTTTTCTATAGGTCTTGTAGTGGCAACAGCATATTCACCATCTGAGTTGCAGATTTCCAGTCCATCCATAGAACAGAATGTTTGAGGAATCCTGGGGGAATCTAAAAGATTCCATGAGCTTAGAATTCTCAACTTCTCAGAATTCAGATTTTGGACAGTCAATTCAAGACCACTTGATGCCACAATTCTGATGGTGGCTTCAAATTTCTTATTCTCTCATTTCTTCTTCTATTCACTTTTCTATGTGCTAGTGCAGATGTCCACATTCTTATGCGAGCAGCCATTCACAAGATCGATGCCTTGAGAGCAATAGTCCGAGCAACTTCAGTAGTGTGACATCCACTTCTTCAGATGGCCCTTGGTTGTGAGGTATATGATGTGTTCATGTACTTCTTCTTTCTACATTATGTTGCACAGATCGTTGATTAGTGTTGATGCAAGATCTTGTTTATTACATGCTGTCATGATTCCTCGCTTGATTTGATGTGGAATCTGTAGAAATTTTGAATAATACGAAACTTATTCACAGAGATTATCCTGATTATATGCTCTTTGCATAATCATGCATAATACATAACCTCCTCTATGTTGATCATCAATTTTGTGGAATTAAGAAACAATCGCATGCGCACATTGAAGCATCAACCACGCATATCAACACAGTATGTACTGGGGAAAGCATACAGCTGAAAACCCCTCAACTATCTGTATATTATATTGATTGATAACATGTAACAATACATAGTACAATACTCCTCACAAGTACTTAGTACTATCTCCACCTGTTACACACAAACTATCTCAGATCTGAATCAATCACAGGTTCAAATCTCCTCCGTTGCTTGCCTACCTCCACTGCATAATCCTGCATGATAATAAATTGAAGAATCAGCTCCAAATTAGTATTCCCTTTGCCTATACCATGCAATCCTCATTGGAAATACTCAATCCATTGATTGTGCAAATATCATGCACAACTATAGTCACAACTGACAGCTGTCTTGCCCTTCCACTCACCTCTAACACTTGTCTCCACTAAACTGTCCATGCACTGAGTTAACTGATGTATTCTTTAGTTGATTTATGAGTTAATAATTAGTGAATTAATAATAATTAATTCACACCACTCATCACTAGTGTATTTGTCAGTTAGACTAAATACAACTAGTTCAACTAAGTCAAACTGAACACAACTCCATCAACTCCTCAATCAACTCCAACAAACTCAATCACTTGAGTTCTAACTGAAGTCCATCATGCAATAGCTCAACTAACCCATAAGAAAAGTGTATTTCCTTTTGGCAGTTGCATGTGCCACATCCATAGCTCGAATTGAAGTGCTACAAGAGGATAAGATAATGTTTATAGTCCAAATATTATTAAGAGCTAATAATATTTGACTGTTCTATATTTAGACTGGCAGTCTAAAAATAGACTCTGCCCATATGTCTAAAAATATAAGTCCATCTATTTTTACCAACATGAACAATCATCGACAAATAGCATCCTGCAACTCATAAACCATGATCCATATGTCTAAAAATAGACATAGTCTAAAAATAGACTTTGCGCCAAAAATAGCCTGCAGGCACACTTAGTGAAGGCGACTTCTTTTCACTAAAATCCATCATCTTGTTGCATTTTCAACACTCCCTCTCAACAAGATATGGATTATCTGCTACCCCTATCCTGTAATTCTGGAAAGTTCTGCATGTAACACATCTACCGGGTCCACTTGCTGCAACAACACTTGGAACAAAAACACTCCCAACTGACCACTTTGTTGGGCTAAGAACATACTTTGATGCTGAAGCTCTACTTGCTACTGACAAGTGCTCCCTCTCTAACATCTGTGTTACTGCAACATCTCCATGCATCTCGCACCATTGCACAATTCTTTGTGCCACCTAGCACTATGCAAAACACTTGTGCCTCTCGCATTGCTACAACCTGCTAGCTATGCATTGTCCTGGGATTCCCTACACTGTCTCTCTCTCTGCCACTCCATCTACATCTGTCTCTACCCAATCAGTCAATTCCTGCTACTCCACATCAAGGCTCCTGTAGCAAGGTCTCATCCAAGAGGTTGGGTACCTCAAGGATCCTGCCCCTCCTCTTTGCGACGATAAATCTATATCGCCCCACCTCCTACCTGGAGGTATGGCTACATGTGATCCCTCTGCCCACCTGGCTTGAAGTTTTCCACTACTGGAGGTATCTGAATGAGTAGATGTCTCTACTTGATCTCCTCTCAGCTTCCCTAGTTGTGGTTGCTCCACAACCTCCTGAAGCTGTTGCACCAATTGTGGCTCCTCCACCATTGTCTGAGACTTCTTCTGGCTCTGCATGTTGAGAGGTAATATACCCTCCCTCTCAACCACCAAGTATCCATCAGTTTCCTTACTTCTCAAGGCTTTGCATGCATCTTGAACCTCAAGAGCATACAAGTTCTTGACATGTGAACCAATCTGCTTCACATGTCTAGTGATGATGTGTTTAAGGAAAACCTTTCCCTTACTAAAGACTACATCATAGCCTCTATCTTCCAGCATTGCGATCGACACCAAGTTTCTCTGCAGTACTAGTACATACTTGACATTGGTCAAGGTAAAGCGAGATCCATGCTCCCTCCAAAAAATAACCATCCCTACACCTGAGACTCTATGCTTCTCATCATAACCCAACGCTATGAGTATCTGGAGATCTTTCTCCTCCAAAGTACTGAACAAACTCTTGTCGCCGGTCATGTGGAAAGAAGATCCACTATCAAGAAACCAACCACTTCCCACCATGGATGAAACCATGCATGCAAAGAGTGTGAAATCCAACTCAAACTGTGAAGCAAGTGCCTCATCTTTAGATCCTTCCCTGGATTCCTTCTTGGATTTCCTTCGTGGACAACTTGAGGCATAATGGCCCACCTCATGACAACGAAAGCATCACACTTTTGATTTGTCAACCTTCTTATCATCAATGGAAGAATTGAATTAAGAAATAGAAACCTTCTCCTTCTTTGCTTTGGCAGCCAAAGAACAATTTTCTTCATCAGATACCTTTGATGAAGATCTATCCCTAGTATTCTGCCTGATCTCCTCTTGCACAAGATCCTACCAAAGTCTCTCCCATCCTGGCAATTTCTCCCAACCATTGACAGAGTCCTGATAGGAATGCCAACTCTTCGAAATACCAGGGAGAGCCAAGCTCACCAAGTCCTCATCATCGACAGTCACCCCCACACTTCCCAGCTCATCCTGGCATTGGGTGAACTTCGTTAGATACTTGGGCATACTGTCTCCATTCTCACACTTAATGTTTCTAAGTTTATCCTTCAACGCCAACTTCCTCTGGTCGCTCTTGCTTTGGAATAAGTTTTTCAATACTTTCCACATCAAGTATGGAGAAGCCTTTCCATGGAGGCTGGATACAATGTGATCCCTTACACCCTCCAATAGAATCCTTCGACACTTTGTTGTCTTCTTTTGCCAAACCTCAGCTTCAACAGCATCAGTAGGTTTTGGGACATACGCATGTATGAACTCCTTCAACCCATTGTCATATAACACCACCTCCATCCTATCTTTCCATGCAATATAATTCGAGCTTCTTTCAAGGGCATACTCCAATCGCAATCCGTTGAAAGACATTTCAACTTCGACACCAAGAAAACACTACTGCAAATTCGAATTCCACCAGCTCAAAACTCAACCGCTTCTGATCTAAAATTCGTGAGAACAAAGTATTTCTTGTACAGAGATTGACTGTATGGGCATTCACCAGATATCTCACCTTCCAAAAGAAGGATGAATCCAGAGGCTACCTGGACCGATTACAGACTCTGCCTAAAGAAATAAAATGTAAACACTTTCTGAATAATAGATCTGATGATCGATCCTCGCTTTGATATCCTGTAGAACTTTTTCTACAAATCAACCTGGCTCTGATACCATGTAGAAATTTTGTATAATATGACACTTATTCACAAAGATTATCCTGATTATACACTATTTGCGGAATCATGCATAATACATAACCTCCTCTACGTTGATCATCAATTTTGCAGAAATAAGAAACAATTGCATGCGCACATTGAAGCATCAATTGCACATATCAACACAGTATGTACTGGGGAAAGCATACAACTGAAAAACCCTCAAATATCTATATATTATATTGATTTAGAACATGTAACAATACATAGTAAAATACTCCTCACAAGTACTCAGTACTATCTCCACCTGTTACACACAAACTAGCCCAGATCTAAATCAATCACAGGTTCAAATATCCTCCGCTGCTTGCCTGCCTCCACTGCACAATCTTGCATGCGAATAGATTGAAGAATCAGCTCCACATTCATATTCCCTTTTCCTATACCATGCAATCCTCATTGGAAATACTCAATCCATTGATTGTGCAAATCTCATGCCCAACTATAGTCACAACTGACAGCTGTCTTGCCTTTTAACTCACCTCTAACACTTGTCTCCACTGAACTATCCATGCATTGAGTTAACTGATGTATTCTTTAGTTGATTTATGAGTTAATAATTAGTGAATTATTTAGTAATTAATTCACACCACTCCTCATTAGCCTATTTGTCAGTTAGACTAAATACAACTAGTTCAACTAAGTCAAACTGAACACAACTCCATCAACTCCTCAATCAACTCCACTAAACTCAATCACTTGAGTTCTAACAGAAGTCCTTCATGTAATAGCTCAAATAACCCATAAGAAAAGTGTATTTCCTTCTAGTAGTTTCATGTGCCACATCCGTAGCTCGAACTGAAGTGCTGCAAGAAGATAAGATAATGTTTATAGTCCAAATATTATTAAGAGCTAATAATATTCGACTGTTCTATATTTAGACTGGCAGTCTAAAAATAGACTCCGCCCATATGTATAAAAATAGAATTCCATATATTTTTACCAACATGACCAATCATCCACAAATAGCATCCTGCAACTCATAGACCATGATCCATATGTCTAAAAATAGACATAGTCTAAAAATAGACTTTGCGCCAAAAATGGCCTGCAGGCACACTTAGTGAAGGCAACTTCTTTTAACTAAGCTCCATCATCTTGTTGCATTTTCAACAGAATATTTGATGTGATTTACTTGCTATCATAACTCATCGTGTCATGTTTTGAGATCCCTTGTTGTATGTTGCTAGGATACTCTTGTTGTCATCATGCATGTGTTTTTCTTTAACATCCCTTTTGTGCCATGTTGGTGGGATGCGAACCATGCATGTTTATGTATCATACTTATAAGAGTCTTTTGGTTGAGAGTTCTAGTTGTGGAAAATATCTTAGAGCCACTCCTATGTGAGGGCATTCTTCCTTGTATGATCGAGACATCATCTCTGTGTACGTCACCATTATTGATAGCATTTAACACAACGGCCTACACCATCTTGACAGTGGGGCCTAGAGACATAGTCCCTCCTAGACAAACTCTGTTATCAACGTCTTGAGTTTTTACGTTGTTGATGATTGTCATGTTCCTATTCTTTAAATCATGTAGATGTATTCATTAATGTTCTTTTAAAATGCAATTTAACACATCATGAAAATAAAAGGTCTTGGAAGGGTCCTTCGTCACACCTAGACCTGGATCAAGTGGTATCAGTGCGGTCTTTGCATTGATGTGAATTGCAGTGTGAACAATGATAGAGGATGAAAGAGCAATGTACAAGACCATGCTTAACATTTCCAAGAAAGTGGAAATTATGTATGAAACTCTACAGAAAGAAACAGAGGAAAAGGAGTTGTTGTAGCTTCAGTTGCAAGCCATGGAAGAGGCCATGGAAGAACTAAAGCTAAACAAACATAATCTTCAAATGAAGAATTCTGAATTGAAGATTTGTCTACATGAAGAGAAGGAGGAGAAACAAAGTTTTCTACGACAGCTACAAGCAAAGGAAGAGGCCTTCGAAAAGCTGCAACATGACCCATGCAAGATAAAAAAATAGTTCTCCATCTTCATGTATGTTTCCTGCTGATGATTTCGTTGTATTTGAAAATCACACTACAGGAATTGGCTCCAAACTGTTGAAAAGAATGGGATGTGAAGGGAAAGGATTGGGAATTAATGGCCAAGGCATTTTCAACCCCAACAAACTAGAGGAATTACCCCGTCAGGCAGGACTTGGGTATGTCAGGAAGGAAGTTTGGGAATGCGCTGAGACAACGAGTGAACCACCAACAAAGGATGATGAGAAACCCTCATCAGTACTTTCCAAATTGAAAGAGAAGGTAAAAGATTTTGATTTCCTTTCTATTTCACCCTGACATAGTATGATGTTTTTTGGAGATTTGGAGATCCCAATTATAGGGACAAACATGAGTCTTCTTACAAGGATGAGGCACAAGGATAAAGAAGAACTTGGTTTTAATAACCAAGGCATCACTCAAACTTTGGAGGTTGTGCATGAACATCCATTTGTAGGCTCAAGATATACTAAAGGAGAGTACTCATAGGTGTTATATTTGTCTGAGACATCAACGACAAAAGAGTATGATGGGAAAACATCCCCATCATCCCATGGCAGTTTCCATTGTAGAGAGAGAGTTGAGGCAAGCTCTCATCACCATACTGACATTAGAAACATCAAAGGAAGGTATAACCATTTTCTATCTGCGAATGTTCATTTTGATCATGTTGTTAATAATGAACGAATACTAAGGCATCAAAACATGCACATTTTGTGGTTTACCTAACCATACCTTTTCTAAGTGATGGAAAAGAATGGCAACACTCATGAGGCATGAAAAACCCTCTCAACAACATGAAAAGAAACAGGTTAAGCAGGTATGGAGGAAGAAGGACTACTGTAGTCATTGCAACAAAAATGCCCATCAAAGAGCCACTTGTTGGAAGCTCCATCCAGAGAAGTGCCTTAAAGACAAAGCGTCAATGCGTGAACCAGGAAGAGTAGTTGTTCGACAAAGAAAACCACCCAAAGGAAGTGACTCATTCACAAAGATAAGTGAGAAATGGTTTCTAGACATGTTGTCATTTCAGGGTCATTCTTTTGTAAATCACTTGTTGCATTTTAAAATGTAAATGTGATGATTTGTTTCTATCACATGGCCAAAAAAAATGATGTCTGATCATGCTTTGAGTCATATTTTGAGTTGCATGTTAAAACTCTAAAAGTGATGTTATGTTTCCATCAGTCATGTTTGGCCTTATGTATGTAAATCATGTGTTGCAGTGATGAGGTGTTTTCCATCATTTTTTGAAGCAATCATGATGGGTTGGCCTTGTTGTCATAGCTGGGGTATTACGTCCATCTTAATGTAAACTTGACCACCGAGTGTGTGTTATAAACTCGTGGAAAGTATGGGACGTTTGGGTCTTTAGTTTGGTCATGTAATTCAAAGCATGTAATTTGCAAAACAATGTACTATAGGTTACAGAAGTAGTAGGTGTTGGTTCATTGCTTAAGGCTCCAAAGAACAAAGGTGAAGGAGATCGAAGCGAGGCCTTTTCAAGACATTTGTGATGTGGACAGGGTACAAAGAGAGATGTAGATTATTTTCCATGCTTTTGGAGGACCAAAAGCTCCTCTCTGGGGAGGATTGATCCAGGTGGCTCCAAAGAGACACACAGGACGAACATGGCTCAAAAAAAAAAGTGTTTGGATTATGCTCAAACTAGGACCAGATCGAATACCTCATCGTCTTGATCATGGTGGTGTGAATGGTTCATCAAACCGAGCTCGTATGCGAAAGATAGAGCTCTTCAAAGTTTGACATGACATGAGAAAGTGGGGCCTACAGTGTGCCACATGGCATCCGAGTAAGCAGGTGGGACCCACATGGTAGCCCATCAGCCATTAACACTTGGGATCCTCTCATTTGTCTCCTAAAATTACATAACAGACAAAATCATGGAAAATGGCTATTCAATAACCATATAACAAATGTTGTTTAATATATAGTTATAAATAACTATATAAAACCATAGAAAACATAGTTTCAGGATTGACGACAACAAACCCCGCTAAAGCCTTTTAAACAGTCTTATGGCATAATCGCAACCATATATATATATATATATATAATGGGATCGGGGTAAGAACTCCGCCGAACCCTCCACACTTTCG
The DNA here is from genome assembly GCA_000404065.3 of Pinus taeda. Lineage (NCBI taxonomy): Eukaryota > Viridiplantae > Streptophyta > Pinopsida > Pinales > Pinaceae > Pinus > Pinus taeda. The sequence goes on from APFE030018917.1 coordinate 212,207, forward strand.
CAGCCGTTTATAATGGAGGGTTTGCGGAGGGTTGTGACTGCCGATCATTATATATATAATATATATTATATATTAATATAATAAATTATTAAAATATTATTATATTAATATATTATATATATATACTATATATTATATATTATATAATAATTATATATATAATAATATATATAATATATTATTCTCTCTCTTCTCTATATATATATATATATTATAATATATATAAAACAAACTTTTGTATATCGGGGTGGGCGGGCCACCAGTGGTGGACCCGGCCCACACCCCATCTCCCCGGCCCTTTATATATATATGCCACATATATTGCCATGCCGATCGCCAACTATAATGTCGCCGATATATATATTGGCGAAAATCCTGATAAACTGCTAATAAATGCAATCACCAATATATCGGGGAACTCTCGTAGATCGGGCTGATAAACGCTTCCAGTGCCCCATGTTGAGCGCCAATACCAACTGTCGACCATAGATATTTGGGAAATGCGTTGATTCTTATGCACTGATAAGGTATAATGCGGGATTTAAGGGGACTGATGCTCTATTTCAACACATTATGGTTGTAAAAGGTTTATATAGGGAAGAGGTAGGATTTGATCCCCCGACCTCTCCGTAACCATAAGCCTCTTTTAACCATTAGGCCAACGGCTTATTTGTTGAAGAATCTACCGCTGAATTTTATTTAAACATTCATTTTTCCATATGCACATAGCTCGAGACAGAGAGAGATTGCAGGCATGGATTTCGAGGTAGAATGTAGGCATGGATTTCAACGCAATGAATTAATGCAGGAACCATGAATTTTGCAGGAGGGAAGAATTTTCACTTTGTCAGAAATTGACAAGTTTTATATGGTTTTTACACCTCTCATCACCATGAACAAAATGGTGTTATTAATTTCTTCATCAGAGGTCTGCATTTTCTAGTCATTTCCAAAATGCACGTGGAACCATGATTTCAACAAAAACAGGGAGCAGAACCATGACCAAGAAATTTTCGCAACGAGGTAAAATTTTGTCATTTGAGAATATAGTCAAGTTTATACTTTTTTTTCATGGTTTTCCATAGGGATCATAGTGGAAAGATCAAATTCGCCCATCTGAGTTGCATATTTCCAGTCCATCCATGGAACATAATATTTGAGGAATCTCGAGGGAATCTAAAAGATTCCTTGAGCCCAGAATTCTCAACTTCTTAGAATTCAGATGTTGGACAGTTGATTTAGTACTAATTGATGCCACAATTCTGATGGTGGCTTCAAATTTCTTATTCTCTCATTTCTTCTTCTAGTCACTTTTCTAAGTGCTAGTGCAAATGTCCACATTCTTGTGCGAGCAGTCGTTCACGAGATAGATGCCTTGAGAGAAATGGTCCAAGTAGCTTCAGCAGTGTGACATCCACTTCTTCAGATGGTCCTTTGTTGGGAGGTATATGATGTGTTCATGTACTTCTTATTTCTGCATTATGTTGAACATATCCTTGATTGATGTTGATGCAAGATCTTCTTTATTACATGTTGTCATGATTCCTTGCTTGATTTGATGTAGAATCTTCTATGTGATGTTCTTGCTGTCATAACTCATCATGTCATGTTTCGAGATCCCTTGTTATATGTTGCTAGGATACTCTTGTTGTCATCATGCATGTGTTTTTCTTTGACATCCCTTTTGTGCCATGTTGGCAGGATGTTCACCATGCATGTTTTTGTATCATACTGATAGGAGTCTTTTGATTTAGAGTTCCAGTTGTGGAACATCTCTTAGAGCCGCTCTTGTGTGAGGGAATTCTTCCTTGTATGATCGAGACATCATCTCTATGTACATCACCATTATTGACAATAGTTAATGTAGTGGCCTACACCATCTTGACACTGAGGCCTGGAGACGTAGTCCCTCCTGTACGAACTCCATTCTCAACATCTTGAGTTTTTACATTTCTGATTATTGTCATGTTCCTCTTCTTTACAGCATGCAGATGTATTTGTTAATGTTCTTTTAAAATGAAATTTAACACATCACGAAAGTAAAAGGTCTTGGAAGGGTCCTTCATCACACCCAGACCTGGATCAAAAAGCGTATGATCGACCAAGTAGATAGTGATGATGGAAGGAGAAACAACAAGGCTCATATGATGGAAAAGGCTGATAGAATGGAAATCAAGAGGGTTAAAATGGAAATGGGTTCATTTCTAGACAAGCTTGGATAATAGGGAACTATGCTTGGATTCAGTTTCATGTTTACACAAGCTTGAAATGAAAAACTATGCTTGGATTCACTTTCATTTTTACACAAGATTAAAACAAAGAACTATGCTTGAATTCAGTTTCATTTTTACACAAGCTTGAAATGAAGGACTATGCTTGAAATTAGTTTACATGCCCCCAACATGATGAAAGGGAGATTCTCCTGTAACCAGATGGAAGTCGTTGCAATGAAGCAAGGTAGTTATCCAACACCTTTTTGGCCTCGTCTAGATAGGGAAAAAGGTGAATGTGTTGATTCCCTTCACATAACCTACAAGGAAACTTAACTTTACCACTAGGTGAATTCCCCTCAAGCTTCATTACATTCACCTAAGTAGACTACTTGTGGCTATCAAGTGGATGGTATGAAGGTTCATTTATGATATCAAGTGAAAAATGCGACCAGGATTTTATGAGATCTAATAAAAGTCTCGAATTGGAACTTTGCTCTAGGGGACCTTGTTTCATTTTTTAATGAGCTTAACACAAGACAAGGAACTCTACTCAAATTCCTTGTTTTATTTTTTAACGAGCTTAACACAAGACAAGGAACTATGCTCATACCATTTGTTTCATTTTTTAACGAGGTTGACACATGACGAAGATCTATGCTCATACCCTTTGGTTCATTTTTAAAGGAGATTGATACAATACTAGGAACTATCCTCATAGTCCTTATTTCATTTTTTAATGAGGTTGACACAAGACAAGGAAATATCCTCATATTACTTGTTTCATTTTTTAATGAGGTTGACACAAGACGAAGAACTATGCTCATGGGAGCTGCTTCATTTTTTAATGAGGTTGAAAAAGTAAAAGAACTATTCTCATTTTCCTTGATCACGACTCATAAGAGGTCATGAATTCCAAGAGGTTCTCATCATATGGGAGAACAATACTCTGGAAGGGATCCATAGCAAGGAATCCATTAGAGAGATCTGGTTCCAATGCCCCCAGTACATAATGTACAACATCACTAAATTGATCGCCATTTGATGTAGGCATGGAATGAGTTGCCACATAATTAAACCATGGTGGGGATGACACCATTGGTACAAAAGGACCATTTAGGGAAGATGGTTGACTGGAAGCCATATTTGGTCAATGGTGACAATTCTACCTTCGTGCGGGAAACAAGTCACTCGAAAGAGTGTTGAAACAATAGCTCCCATGTCATAAACATAGTCGCGCCCAAGAAGTAAATTGTGATCTAAAGGACCTGGGAATACCATCAGATTTAGATAAATTATTTTTCCTCCCAAAGTAATAAGAAATTGAGGAAGGATCCCTAATGGTTGATTGGTTCCTCTATTAAAAGCCAATATATTCTGGGCAATAGGCACAAGTGGTGGTGAACTCAGCGCTTGTCAAGCAACAGAGTAAAGGATATTCACAGAGGCACCTTCATTTATAATAGTGCTAGGTACAATCATATTATAAACATGTACTATGATCTAGAAAGGCACATAAGAAGGAAGATGAAATCATGCCAATCGATTCCAATCAAAGGAAGTGACTAGACTACGTGGATGGGGTACCGAAAGAATGAGAGAATTAGCCCCTTGGGTTACTAGAATGGGAGGATTTTCCTCTTGTCTTGATGGAACATGAGGGTTACCCCCAAGCTCATTCGAATCTGAAGAAACAAAAAGAGCTTGAGTGGTATCATACTCACTCTCTATGGGAAAGGTACGATTAAATGAAGGTGAAAATGGGTCAACTATTTTCTTGACCTGTGGTGGGTCAAGTATAAACTCATGGGATTCACATTCAGAGAGAGTGGGTTTGACCGACGGTTGATTTGGGTTAGTTAATTCATCAACTAGTGAAGGATTAAGGAATAGTCTCCTGTAACCAAATGGAAGTCGTTACGTTGAAGCAAGATAGTTATCCAACACTTTTTTGGCTTCATCCAAATAGGGACAAAGGTGAATGGGGTGATTCCATTCACATAACCTACATGGAAACTTAAATTTACCCTTCTTTCCATGAAATTTACTACGACTAGTTGATGGTGTGTCACTAACAGGATATCCAAAAGTTGATGACATAGGATGATGTGAATGAGAAGGCCATTCTTCTGAGATTTGAGGAATACTAGAATAATTTCAAAGAATATGGTCTCCCGCACAAAGTTTTCATGGATATTGAACTCTATGAGACATTACGGATGGTTTCTCATCAGATGTTACATTCGGTGCAATGGTTGCTTGGTTCCCCTTTGCTGAATTTGCTTCTTCTTCTTCTTCTTCTTCTTCCCTTTCTTCTTCTTCTTAGCCACCTAGTTACTAGTACCAATACTTTCACCAGGTAAAAAGGAAGAAGGGGAGGAAGAAGGCAAAGGGTCAACTTTAGGATCAATTTGAGGTTGATTTTTTCCAATTGGAGGAGTACTCAATTGTGGAGAAAACATGACATTTTGAACCAAGGAGGTTGAAAAAAATCATACTAGCAAGCCAATGGTAAGTCCTAGAAGGGAAAATGTAGCCATATAAGAAGCACCAATATTTCCGAAAGGAGGAAAAGGACTAGGATTCCCATCAGAAGGAATTCCTTGATCAATGGACTCCGGATTTGTCGCCATATGTCTCAGCCTAAGATCAACTAAAGAATGAGCATGGTGGATTTTATCCAGGTTCAATTAAATTTATTTTAATCAAAATAAAAAAACAAAACAAAAGAGGGATGATCGAGGCAAAAGGATTACCAAGTAACTGTGAACTGCAGAATACCTCCTGACGAACCGTGAAGTACGGGAGGCAATTGCCCCAAATGTTGCGTTCAATGTATCAAAGTGTACAATGTGACTGACTCGGTTACCTAAGGCTGGATATCAACCTAGCGTTTTCCTCCCACATATACCCAAAAGTATGTGGAGGCCCAATCCGTATTAGCACTGTCTAATGTGAAACCACACAGTGAGAGCATTCCCATATACTTTATGTACTGTAACACTTCCCTATATACCTGAAGGTACATGGATGAGCTACGATATACTCATGTATGTGGAATGAGGTATCACACTTGGGATGTGTCGCAGATAAGTTAGTGACAACAACTATGTTTTACGATGCTGGAACACGTCTCTATCCTAGAAACTCTAAATGTTGTGCGCTAAGTTACAATGCTCCATTAGGTTAATTCAGATGAATTTTAAGTTGATCTTCTTTACAATTTGCCTTTAAAGGTTCACTATGTCATTTATGTTTGCAATTCCTAGAATGCAACTAATATGATAAGCATTCTTTCCATTCAATTTAACAATGCAAACCTTAGCTAATAGGGGTAGAGAAATTAGATTTCTTTCAATGAAAGAGCAAAGAGCACAATCTAATGCAATTTCCCTAAACTATTCCTATGAGCGCACAAACATTTTCAATGCATGATGCAAGTTTTTCTTTTCAATTCCCTTAATGCTATGATGATCAAAAAATGAAACTAATGCACATACAATCAATAAATCTTCTTACAAAAATGAAGACTTTCACGAAAGTTTTTTTTTGAAGGAAAAGAAGACTTTCATGACACTTTCTTTCGAGCAAAGATTAATCGACTATAATCTAACTTTGGAAATGAAATGATAACGATAAAGAAATCATTTAAGAAACATTAATCAATAAAGCCAAAGTAGGGCTAGAAAGAGGAAATAAAATTTGATTTCTGAGATATTACAATCATTGATCTTTCGGCAAGCATAAACATAAGGAAATTTAGAGAAAAAACCAAATCCAAAGGTGAAAAGTTTCCCTAAGGTGTATCAAAGCAAGTCAATGAGGGCCTAACTACGCTGCAAAGCACTATGTCTCACGCAAGGGTGCTCTGCAAAGAACTAGCCCTAGATGAAGCCTATGTTGATTGCCGAGAGGCCACTCAAGAGTCATATAACCTCAATTTTTTGACCAAGATTCACTTCAACAAGACTGAAATACAATTAATGAAAGGGAGTAAGGTCTACTGGAGTTTCTTAGGATGTGATAAGCTACATGGAAAGAGGATTGTTCCCCAGTATGGTCACCATTTTGTTTTGGAGAATTTGGTATCTATGAATAAATGCTAATTACCTAGATAAGTAGAGACATCTAGAACAACAGTTTAAAGCACTTTAACCTTTTCCTATAATTAATAGATAAGACAAAGAGAATGAGAACACCTACTTGTAGTTCCACTTTCCTCTTGTCTCCTTTGTATCATTCCCATCACTCCTTCTTGTACTTAACACACTTGAGAAGAACCTGTAAACATCAACATAAGACAAAGAACCAATTGAAGCAAAATATCTATTGATTACAAGTAAATGGAGTCAAATACATTCACACATATAAGCATCATATAACAAGATAAGCATATGGAAAAAGGTTCAAATACTTTATTGAATAGAAGAAGGAATTAAACCATCAAGTCTGATTCAAAGTCACTCCTCTAGCTTTGATCCCATTCACATCACATCAAAATCATGTCAAATTTGTAGCATAACAATACTTATCTCAAAGTCAATTCTCATAGCAACATTATCTCCTTACAATTCAACATAGTCCAACCCCTTGATCACTTAGATGAGTGCTAAATTTATAGGAAGATAAAGGAGGTTATGTCATAAATGGAGGTACTGAATGGATTTCATACTTAGAATTAGTTCCATGGAGGAAGGGATGAGAGGATAGGATGCATCTTAACTCATTCCTCATCCATTTTTGAGCTCATAGGAGTTGATAAGTGAGGGAAACTTCTAGAAGACTCCAAGAGATAAGAATATTCCTCAAACGCTATGTGAATTTTGCTCAATATCACCCAACCAGGTCAAAGAAGGCCTAAGTTCTCTGCAGAGCACTGTGGCATGGACTTAACTGTGCTGCAGTGCACCCTTACATGGGCCTATCTACGTTGGTCCCTTTAGAGATCATTTCAAGATGTCTTCAAGTCATGAAACTATCTGGGAAGGAGGAATTCAAAAGGATTAATTGTTTAGGGCATGTAGCAATTGAAATTAGAGTTTGATGAGCCCTAAAACACTGATCTGGATGATGGGATTTATATGCCCAAATGGATTTGTAACACAACTCATGAGACTTTTTTTACCAACAAGACCCAGTTTGGAAGAACGAGGTCTGAAACCTTCCAAAAGAATTTTTAGGCATCAAATCACATTTTGTAGGTGTAATTTTTTCTTCTATAATGTATCACCATTTCATATTATTCAACACACAAATATCTTTCCAATGATGCAATAAGCACATCAATTAGAGTCGATATGAAAAATGTATGCCACTCAGAAGTTGACCTTCTTATTTTCAAAACTATAGTTCAGTAAGATGTCGCATTAGTGCTCATTATTCATGGAAAAGGGGCTAGCCACATGATTATAATGTAAATGACTCTATAATATTATATATTGTAACTCTATTTAAGAGTTGATGTAGTCAAAATTAACCACTAGAAGGTTATCAGGTTGTGTTATAACTAGACCACAAGGAGGAAGAGGCATTGCTATCTTTCGAGAGAATTTTGTTTGATAGTTGAGAAAATATATCCAAGAGAGATAGGAGGTAGAGCACACAAAGAGGATCTATGCATTGTAGCATTCGATAAGTCACATGCATTAATTTTTTGTACCTGTAGCCATATTTCTAGATGGAGAAAGAGAGCGAAGAAACCTCACCTTCCAGCTGGGTTTTCTCCCGAAAGGGTTTCCTAGAGAGCACATCTTGTGTATAATGTGTGTGTATGAGCTTATTTTGTCATTATCTACTTTTATGCATAGTTTCCATTTACATGCATGCACTAATTATAGTTAAATATACATAACTTAAGGTTTAACAAAACTATATTAGTGTAGAAAGTCATATTTTTAATATAATATTATCAGATTTGTTGTGACAAATTGTCTAGTGGAATATCCATAGTAGTTTACAGATCATTTGGTATTAGAGCCAGTTTTTTTGGGTATTTTTTGGATACTATAGGGATCTATATCGGGAAGGTGTTCGATATATTCTTTCCATGACTATTCCACTTAGTTAACCAGGGGGTTATAGAGGGGGCAAAACCCCCCCTTTGTTGCACCAATTGTGTAGTGGGGTGTCACAGGGGGTTTGAGGGGTGCAGGTAAGCCCCTTCTATGGGGTCCAGGGCAACGCCCTGGAAAATTTTGCTTTTTGGACACTATATTAGGTTGGATGGACCTACTTATGGTTTTTTGCATGATTTTTGCACATGGTTTTGGACACGAGGGTTTTTGGTCCATGGTTTGACGTGATGGTTTTTGGTCCATGGTTCTGGATGTGATGGTTTTCGGTCCATGGTTTTGGACGTGATGGTTTTCCGTCCATGGTATTGGATTCTTCGGCATGTATAAATATGTATTGTAACATTGAAAGGAACATAATGATGAAAAATAAAGTTGGTAGTCCCCGTTTTGGGATCCAGAGGAAAATATTTGTGTATATGTGTTTTATGTGTTATGCTCTCACATTGTTTATTTTCTCTGTTTTTAGAATTCTTATGTATGTATTTTCTATACGGGGTTAAAACCTACATTTGGTATCAGAGTTGTTTGGCCTTGAAGGGGACAGCTTTGTTGCTGAGGGGTTTCACTCGAGCCTATGAGACCTTGTTTAGTGAGAGATCCACAGGACCGATTCTAGTGGTGAAAGAAGATGACAAGCAGTGGAAAGATAGAGATCAAGAAATTTAATGGTCAGAGTTTCAAGTTGTGGAAACTCAAGATGGAGGATCTGTTAGTGGATAAAGATCAGTGGATCATAGTAGATCTGGGTACTAAACCACCGGGAGTGTCTAATGAAGAATGGAAGAAGTTGGATTGGAAGGCAAAGAGCACAATACAATTATGTGTCTTAGATTCAGCATTGCTGAATGTATCAAGGGAAGCTACGGTGAAGGCTTTGTAGGAAAAGTTAGGGACTTTGTGCCAATTTAAGTCTATCATTAATAAACTGTTCTTGCAGAAAAAGTTGTACAACCTAAGGATGAAAGATCGAGACATGGTGATAGAGGATCTGAATGCATTTAATACTGTGGTAAGTCAGTTATTATCTGTTGATATTAAAATTTCAGATGAAGATAAGTGCATCAGTTTGTTGTGTTCTCTACCAGATTTGTGGGATAGTCTGGTTATTGCAATAGGTAACAATACAACTGCCTTGCAGTTTGATTAAATAGCCTCATCCTTACTGATGAAGGAGATGAGATGGAAAAATATGGAGATCGAGAATGGTGATTCCTTGTTTGTATGAGGACAGTCCTAGAACATAAAGAAAAATAAGTCATCGAGTGGCAAATCTAAATCTAGAGGGAGATCAACATCTCTAGGAAAACATGTAAAGGTGGTGTGATGGAAATGCGGAAAGGAAGGGCACTACAAAAGGGACTGTAATCTAATTAGCTCCTGATAAAGGAAAGGGATCTGATGATGCTTCTCCTACAGAGGTGAAAACCACCTCAGATGAAGGTGGGGAAGTGTACTTGGCTTCTTCAATTACACATGTAGATCATGAGGCATGGTTGATTGACTCAGGTGCATCATTTCACTTCACTCCCCATAGAGAGTGGTTCTGTGAGTATGAGAAATACAATGGTGTTGATGTATTCTTGGGCGATGAGAGGAAGGATAGAATCATTGGTCGCAGAAAAACAAAGTTGAAGTTGCGATGTGGAAGCGTTAGAACACTTCTTGGTGTTTTGCATATTCCTGCATTGGCTAGAAATATGATTTTTGTAAGCAAGCTAGATGGTGCAGGTGTAAAAATAGTGTTCGAGAAGGATATGTACAAGATGGTTCGGGGAGCACTGGTATTGATGCGGGGAGTTTGGATTGGAACTCTATACAATCTGCAAGGTAACACTATTGTTGATAGGTGAAATAGCTTTGTGGTTCCTGAAAGTGGAGTAGAAAATGTAGTGGTCTCTGGAGAGAAGACCATGCTGTGGCATCAAAGGCTTGGACATATTAGAGAGAAGGGCCTTCACATACTTCCTGGTAAAGGTATGGTAGAAGGTATGAGTAATAACTCTTTACATTTTGACTTCTGTGAAAATTGTCTATAAGGGAAGCAAAATTGGGTGAGTTTCCCCTCTGGGGGTAAGAGGGAAAAACAGATATTAAAACTTGTGCACAACAATGTGTTTGGACCTGTGAAGGTTCCATCACTAGGTAAGTCCGTGTAGTATGTATCATCTATAGATGACTTCTCAAGGAATACATTGATATATTTCCTTAAGAAAAAATCTGAAGTCTTTGATAGGTTTAAATAATTTAAGGATCTGGTGGAAAACCAAATAGAGAAGAAGATAAAGGTGTTGAGGACATATAATGGTGGAGAGTTTTGCAGTAAGGAATTTGAAGAATTCTGTAAGAAGTGTGGTATAGCAAGGCATAAGACTACTCATTACACACCTAATAAAAATGGAGTTGTTGAAAGAATGAACAAGACGTTGATGGAAAGGGCAAGAAGCATGCTTAGTGGTGTCGGGTTAGGACAGGAATTCTGGGTAGAAGCGGTGGAGACAACATGTTACCTGGTCAATAGATCACCTTCATCAACGTTGGAGGGTAAGACTCCACAAGAGGTATGGATTGGTAAGAAACCCTCTCTTTCACATCTGAAGGTATTTGGATGTGATGCATATGTACATGTTTCAAAGGAGAAAGGAACCAAGTTGGATAGTAAATCTAAAAAGTGCATCTTTATTGGGTATAAGGATGGTTTAAAGGGTTATAAGATTTAGAACCTAGTAACAAGGAAGGTCGTGTATAGTCAAGATGTGGTGTTTAGAGAGGTGAAAGATGTTATTAAACATGAAGTCCAACCAAAGGAACCTGAGAAGATAGAGTTTGAGCTTAAGGATGAAGAATCAAACTCTACAACATAGGAGGAATCAGAAAATGAAGAGCCACAAACTTTGGGTCTGAGAAGATTAGTTCGAGAAAGAAGGAAAGCAAAAAGGTATAGTCCATCTACTTTCTGTTAAAATTTTTCTTTATCTATTACTGATGATGATCCTAGAAATGTGAAGGAAGCAATAGACTCAAAGGATGCTAAACTCTGGAAAGAGGCCATGGTTGATGAAATGGCATCTTTGCACAAAAATGAGGCTTGGGATTTGGTGGAGTTGCTATCTAGAAGGAAACCCATTGGTAGCAAATGGGTGTTCAAGAAGAAGACAAATGCAGAAGGAAAGGTGGATAAATACAAAGCTCGGTTGGTAGCAAAAGGGTTGATCCAGGTGGATGTTGGTGGCCACCCACCTATCCCATTTGGACCCCCACAATTGTCTGTTTCAACTTTTTCAGTTTCCTAAATTGTACCACAGTTTACTATTTTTAGCAGTTTTTCGGGTCCTGAACTTCCGAAGCCGTTTTGAGGCCCTAAACGACGTTTTTTGGGAAATCTGGGGGCAACATGGGTCCATGGACCGATGTTCCCTTCCCAAAGTAGCAGTTCTCGGATAGATCTTTTTAACGAGCTATCATACGCATCAAACGGGGATCGTATGCCAAAGTTACGACCCCGGGAAATTGATGTACGAATTTATCCAAAACGGGGCCCACAATTTGGCGTTTCATCTTCTAGGGTTAGGTTTTGGAATGTGAACGGTTTTCCATTGCTTCTCAACAATAAATAGGCCTTCGAGCCTCATTGTAACACAGTTCGGAATAGTTCAAAGGCATGTAGCCACACATCTCTTCTCAGAGATAAGCTACCATCGCCCTAGCTGGTTTATTTCTATTTCTGGTTGTAAGCATATTTCAGTATTTCCCATTAATGAAATGAATTATTATTTCCGCTGCATCTTTGTGTATATGGTTATCTCCGTATTTTGTTGCGTTCCTGTTTAAATCTGGATCAGTGGTATCAGAGCGGTCTGCTTTTTCTCTGTTTTTCTTTGCATGTCCCCAACAAGGTCGGGATATAAGGAGTTAGGGCTTGAACTGGTTGAACCTTTGCAAGACCAGCCTCGCAAATCCCGACGGCCTCCCATGGCGGACGACGAGAAGAAAGACGACGGGGCAGGAGATCCCATCAAAATCTTGCTCGAAGAAGCGCTCGAGCGACAACGGAACGCGATGATGGACAGCTTTGCGCAGATCCTTCAGCGGCTACCCAGAAGCGGCGCATCGGCTTCCAACAGCTACTCTGGAAACGCCACACCGTTTAAGGTACAAGTGAATTTTGAAATCCCCATCTTCGAGGGTAAAATAGACACAGATGCTGTAGATAAATGGTTAAATCTGCTAGAGGGTTATTTTTCTGTTCATGATTTTTCAAGTCGGGAAAAGATTGTTTTCGCTCTTCTCAAAGTAGCCCCCCACGTCAAGGACTGGTGGGAAACTTACTGCGAGCAGAAGGATGAAAGCACATGCACACTATTTTCAGCCACACCCACTTGGGATTCATTCCGGGATTCCATCAAGGAGCAGTACTACCCTGTCAAAAGCTATGAGGACAAATACATCAAATGGACCACACTGCGGCAGGGACGAGACCAAGATGTTCCAGAGTTCACAAACATTTTTGATACCCTTCGCACACAGTTGGGTATCAAAGATTCTGAGTTGCAACTGGTACTCAAATACCGCGGCTACCTACACAGATACATCCAGGAAGAGATGGAGTTCTTGAACATCTCCTCACTCGGCACAGCATACCGATACGCTGTCAAAATCGAGCAAAAGTTCAAACAGAAGAAGCGAGACTTTGGATCTGCAAATCCGAAGCCCAAAGGACAAAGCCAAGGTGGGGTGACCCAAGACAACCGGTCGAAGCTGCAAGAAAAGAACAACACCATGAAGCCAAAGAAGGACACAGGAAAGTGGTGTGAGTTCCACAAAAGTCCCACTCATAACACAAGTGAGTGTCGGACCAAGCAGTCGCTTGTGGCCGAGTTGAAGGCTTCCGAATCAGATACATGTTCCGACCCTGAGCCAGAACCCGACAAGGGGAATAGAAAAGGGAAGTAGATCATTGATACGGATCCTAGAGCCACTGTTGCGACTGCGAAGATCCAAAAGAATGAACCCGAAGAGCCAGAGGAGGGGGAACGTCTTTTCCACTCACAGATGTGGGCGAAGGGTTTGCCGCTGCAATTCATTGTCGATAGTGGTAGCCAAAAGAACCCCATTTCATCAGAGGTCGTGAAGCGGTTGGGCCTACCAACTACACCACACCCGTAGTCGTACAGTATTGGGTGGCTTCATGAAGGACGAGATCTCAAAGTTCGCCAGCAGTGCCGCCTTCCCTACAGCATCAAACCATTCACAGATGAGGTATTGTGTGATGTTAC
>APFE030018917.1:235396-256249 GCA_000404065.3 Pinus taeda
ATAATCAAACATACAAGAATATGGAGGAGAACTTGAATAGCTTTATTAAGATCAAGAATAGCAAGAGGATTACAACCAATAGTTCTGACCCAGCATCATCCTCCAGCAAGAAAGCCCTTCTTCACCTCAAGTAAAGCTTAGATCACCCAACACTATGAAGTTTCACAAGAAAACAAACAACACTTCTCTACAAGATACAAGATTCCAGCCTCTGGATCTCTGTGATGAGGGATCCATATATAGATGATTGTAGGGGGGTGAATCATCTTCTAGGGTCTTGATTAGTGTCCTCTCTCTGATAGTTCTTGATTCCACTTGGAGACTAATGATCTCTTACTCATCCCTGGTCGAAAACAGAGAGGCAAGTGTCACAGGGGAATCTTCTGGAAGATTCTATGATCTTCCACCTCGCAAACTATCTCTGCCATTTTTCCATTCTCACCCATCACACCCTATAGAGGGGCCATCCAGTATGCATCACACCCTTTACACTGGGAAGGTGATATGCATCACACCCTCTGCACTGGGTATTCAGTATGGTCTAGTTTTGACCATTTCTGAGTAGTTTTTTTAGTGGAGAACTTCTGGGAGATGATGTAATCAGTTGACCTTGTTTCTTTAGGTAGTGAAGAAAAACTTTTAGGGACTTAGGAGCCCTCAGTTTATGGACATTTATGATTGGGGTTTCATTGCCCAAAAATGTCTATAATAGTTGCCCCTAAAGCATGAGGTCGTTAATCTTTTGATGTCGGGTGAAATGCTTTATCATGAGGATCCAAAGTTTTTTCGAGTTGGGAGGCGACCTGTAATAAGATACAATATAGCACATTATCTTCATAATATTTTTCATGATATAGCTAAGGCAGGTATTCCCATGCTCAGCTTTATAAATTCATTTTCATGTACATAGGACAGACAATCGTCTATGTAGCAGACTGATGATTCGGACTCAACATCCTTTGATTTGGATGATCATCTATTTGGAAATGATGTACATTTGATGTCTTTATATTCCTAAATATATCGCAGCTCGGATGGATGAAACTAGATCCGGGGTCTTCAAAACTAGTTCAATCTTCACTCGGAGTACAAGTCGATCCATGTGAAAAAATGTTTTGGAGTCGAACATGGAAAGGCATCGCCTGATTACTAGCCAATGATGTAAGTTGTTAACAGGTGTGAGAGGAATAACCAATAATGACAATGACCCTCAAGGTACTACAATACAATTTGCACCATGTGAAAAAGGACTTGGCATCAAGCACCATGCAAAATCTCTCGGTCGAAGGCCATTAATGTAAACCTGTCGCCGAAAGTGAGAAACTTGCCATTGAGGCATGCAAGCTTCAAAGTACTGAAAGGGTTGTTCCTAGGTCAACTTCTTAGATAATGAGCTGATGTCGACAAGAAGTGACCCGTCATAGGAGGGCCTTAATGAATCCCACATCTACAACACAGAACGAAGCAAATTATTTTTGGAGGTGAAAACAATCTGATGATACAGGGTTCAGGGTGGTGGTCATGAAAGAATGGAGCGTGAATGTATTGCAGCGGGTGAGACACAGATGAATTCTCTGAATGACTTCTCTTGAACATATCGGCGACATTAATGATGGATTGGTAGCATTAACCCCAAAGATGGATGGTGTGATGGACCAATGATGATATGACCAGTGAACGAAACAACCCAACCCGACTCGGATGTGGAGAGAAAGTGTCATGTTCAAGAGTGACTTGCTACCAATAAAGTTTTTTCAAGTTTTCTTCCCATTTTTCCCCAGTCATTGCTGACCAGTACCTCTTTATTTTTGTCAAGCTTGAGGAGGATAACATATGCTTGTTCTATAATTTGCCCTTCGAGCGAACCTGTTGCTATGTTTTAACGAGCCTAGCGACAGTGAAACTTGTTCTCGTCCATTTGGATGAGTTTGTCACTATTCGGTTTTAACGAGATTAACGACAAAGATAACTCGATCCTTTTCAATTTTAGAGAGTCTGAAAGGGACAAAAAGGAAACTCCAAAGATTCATTTTCGTCATATAATCCCTTAAGTCTGAAAAAGCATAAAATAATACGAAAGGGATGAATGTTCACTAATTTTAACGAGCGGAACAAGAAAAGTGCTCGATATTTTTGTGTAATAATCCCTCAAGTCCAAAAAGATTAAAATCTAGAGGAGGGATAGCACTTCCGATGACTTTAACGAGCTGGAGAGGCTAATCGCTGGACAACCTTTTCATATTTTACGAGTCAGCTGAAAAGAGCTTAAAGGAGACTCATTTTTCAAGGAACGAGTGATGACTTCAGGCAGCAGCTGATTCCACGTAAGGTTTGGAAATCTCCAATCACGACAGTGTCACAAGGATGACTAATAGAATCAATCTTCGCAGATGTTCCTCAAAAGGGTAAACAATCAAATGGAGCTGAATGATCAGCTAAAAACATAGTGGAGGTGATGATGAGAACATGACCAAGGCTCAAAAGCTGATGATAATGCATTCACAATGGTTATTTACCCGAAAATTGGTTCATTTTTTAATGAGCTTAAACTCTGAGGGAAACATTTGCTCATTGCTTATGTTTATTTTTTAACGAGCTTCAATTCCGCGTTGAAGCTGCTCGTGCCAATCATATAATAAGGATATCTCATCTAATATGCCATTTTTTATGGGGCTTTCACCTTTTAAAGCTTTGCCCCAGATCCTTTCTTTATGCAAGCTAGGATCGCTCTTCGCTTGCATGCAAAAGGTTTGCATGCCCCCAGGTATAGCAAAAAATTCCCAGGTTACCATATGAAAGCTCTCCATCTGCATCGCAGAAAAAATGCTTCCTTGGCGATGTCTACCGAAATAGACAAAGGTGAGTGGCGCAGTCGCCTCCACTCACATAACTTTGACGAGGGAATCTTATTCCAGTCTAATCCCCTTTTCCTAAACGGATGGGTGTGTCAGACTAGTCATATATCCTCCATGGAAACCTACTCTATACCCAAGGTTGTCCTGCCGAAACAGACCAGGGTGCATGCCCCCTGGGTTTCAGTCATATCCTCGTGAATCACTTGCACTCATCAAGTGGACGGACTGGAGATCGAAGAGACATTTCTTGCATGAAAAGACCATTTAGGGATGGCATTTGACTATTTTCTATGTGTGAAATGGGGAATGACAGTTGGTCTACGAGCTTGACCACTCTGTCTTCATGCAAAAAACACATTACTCTAAAGAGTGAGGAGAGGACGGCTTCCATGCAATAAATATAGTCACACCCAAGGAGTAGATTATAATCCAGGGGTCCTTGGACTACCATCATGTTCATGTGAACGATTTTCCTTCTCAAAGTAATGGGCACATTGGGAAGGATCCCTAACAGTCGACAGGTTCCTTTGTCAAAGCCTGTCAGATTTTTCATTTCAGGCAAAAGCGATGGCGAGCCAAGCACTTTCCAAGAAGTTGAGGAAAGGATACTCACAGAAGCCCCTTCATCTATGATGGTACCAGGCATGACCATTTTGTAAGATTGTACAATGATTCTAAATGGTACATTAGCTGGTACACGGGGGCTGCCTAGTAGATTCCAATCGAAGGAAACGACTAGGTTGCTTGGAGGTGGGACCAAATAGACGGCCGGATATGACTCTGATGAACTTCCTTCCCGTGGTAAAGGAATGGGTAGACTACCCCCAAGTTCATCGGGGTCTGTGTTTACGAAAATAATTTGAATGGTGTCGTTCACTTTCTCTTCAGTGACGATATCATTCAAAGATGAACCTTCTGAAGGCAAGATCGGGTCAACTGCCACCTCGACCTTTTAACTTTCATTTGGTATGGATTTAGAGGGTTCATTTTCAATGATAGACGTTTCGGTCGACCACAATGGCGTGCCAACCGGATTTTAAACCGTGGTGGACTCGACAAGAGTTTCTTAGATCCAGGAGGGAGTCGTAGCGGTGAGGTAGGACAGTCATCCAAAACTCTTTTAGCTTCATCTAGGAAGGGATAGCGGTGAATGGCGTGATCACCTTCACACAATTTACAAGGAAATTTGCGATTCCTTTTCTTTCTAGATACTTTGCTTTCACTGGTTGATGGTGTGCTTTCAACATGATCATCAAAGGTTGACGACACCAGATTGTGCAAACGAGGAGACCAGTCCCTTAAGATTCGAGGGATGTAAGGATAATCTCGACGATAGTGGTCTCCTTTGAAAATGACACATGGAGATTTCGGTTTAGATGGTGCAGTGTGAGGATTTTTGCTAGACGACACATGATTGTCCCCTTTCACTTTTGGTTCTTTCTTCTTCTTTTCTTTTTTCTCTTTCCGCTTCTTCTTCTTCTCAGTTACTTGATCTTTAGCTTTACCATCTTCATCAAGTGAAGAGGAAGGATGAGAGGGAGAAACAGACGAAGTAGAAGGCTGGGGTGTAACTCTAGTATCATCTAGTTGTTGACTTGACTATTCAAGAATTATTTTGAATGACTGAGGTAGAAAAGAGCCATATGGGCAAACCAATCATCAACCCTGGAAGTGACAATGTGGTCATATCGGGTGCACCAACATATCCCGAAAAGGAGAAAGGACTAGGATTTCTTCCAAGGGGAAATCCTTGGTTGGTAGACTCCATTTTTCTCAATCTAAAGACCAACGAGGGAACTTTTGATATTATTCCGATTAAAATAAATTTTAGATGCTTTGACACAACTTGTTTTTTCAATTTTTAAGAGTCGAGAAAAAACAAAAGATGAATCTAGTCGCCTTCGATTTTTAATGAGCCTGAAGTGAACAAGTGCTTTAGTGGACCTTTCCTTTTAAGAGTTTGAAAAGGAATAAGAAGAGACTTCTCTGGAAATCTAGGCAGAGGGGATTACCAAACCAATCGCAAAACTGTAGAATACTTTTTACGGTATGGTAGTCAATCTTCCCGGAATGCTATGTTCAGTGCATTGCGATCGATAGGGAAGCAGACACGACTTCCTAAGGATAAAGGATATAGCCTATTATGGTCTCCCAATATATACTCGACGGTATGTGGGAGCACAAGTTTGTACTAGCACTTGTCGTCTCAAAGAGGAGGAATCACCCAACCTACAATGAAAGCGATAGTTACCAGGGTTTACGACGCCGGAATACGTCTCTATCCTAGACTTCTAAATGTTGTGCATTAAATTCCAAAGCATTTTTATGTTCATTGAATTTATTTTACAGTTGATCTTTCTTAAGAGGTTTGACTTTCAGGTTCACCACGTGATGTATATACAATTCCTAAAATGCATTCTAAGATGATAAACAATTGTTTAATCTTCTTTTGGCAATGAAAATCCTAGCTACTAAGGAAAGAAAATTGATAGTCTTTCAACAAAGAGCAGAGAGCACACACTAAATGCACTGTCCTAAATCAAACCAAGCAGTCTAAATGCAAATGCACATGCATGTATTTGTTTTCAGCCTTCTTAATGTATGAATGACGATAAGAAAAATAAGTGCAAATCTGAATTATTTTTCAAAGCGAAAAGACTTAACAAATTTCTTTTGAAAATGAAGTGAAGATAAGGGTGACACTTTGCATTTTTGAAATGAAAACTATTTTCGACACTTTAAAAACTACTAATTCAAATCATATACAATAGTAACAGTACAATCGACTATCAAGAACAATGGGATTCTCTTCTATGACTAAAAAAGACACTTACGACACTTTCAGATTAAGAAACGATAGTTCGACTACGCTACTTCTTTGCAAAAGAAAACTAAAAATGGCGCACAATACATAAAAAAACTTACAGTTCTTTGCATAATAGAGGCAGAATGATGGAAGAGAAGGGGGTTTTCACAGAGATATACTGACCACAAACATCAAAACTCCTAATTAGAACTGAAAAGAGTGAAGAAAAACCAAAGTCTAAAGGTAAAATTAACCTTCCCTGACCATCGCACCTGTCACATAGGGAATCCAGTATGCATCTCACCTACTGCACACGGGAAGTGCGATGCATACAGACTGCCTTGAAGGGAGGGTGCAATGGTACCACTGTGAGACTTTTAACTAGTCTTTGCTCACAATTTATAGTTCAGTTCAGGGATTTAGGCCGAGTAAGTGATTTTTAGTAAATGTAAACCACAAGGGTTGATCTAAGGAGGTTACTAGAGCCACCACTTAGGGAAATTAGAACGTTTGCAGATCGATTGTTCAATTTATAAACAAAACCCAGAGATATACTGAAACAACATTGATCTACTTTGCATTTGCATAACAAATGCAATTCGAAGGCTAGATATCTTGACTTCAGGCTCCGTCTGTAAGTTTATAAAACAAACAAAGATATACCAACAAACAATCTATTCACTCCCCAGCGGAGTCACCATTTTGTTACCAGGAATAGTGTCCACTCGGAGCTCCTATTCCCACAAAGACTGGTAGCTATCTTAGAAACAAACAAGTAAAGACTACATTCATTTTCCTTTATGAAAAATAGATAAGAGTGGAACAAAGGACACCAACCTTAGTCTTGCACTTGGTTCCTTGCTTGATTCCTCTCCTTCCTGATAGATCTTTGTCGCTTCTTCTTCGTCTGCCTAGCTTCAAAGAGCACCTATGGAATCAAAGCAGCATAATACTATCGAAGAACAGAGATCTATATTAAAAAATAACACAGGACTAGATATGTATTAACCACACAAATGCATATACAATCAAACATACAAGAATGTGGAGGAAAACTTGAATAGCTTTATTAATATCAAGAATAGCAAGAGGATTACAACCAATTGTTGTGACCTAGCATCATCCTCCAGCAAGAAAGCCCTTCTTCACTTCAAGTAAAGCTTAGATCACCCAACACTATGAAGTTTCACCAGAAAACCAACAACACTTCTCTACAAGATACAAGATTCCAGCCTTTGGATCTCTGTGATGACGGATCCATATATAGATGATTGTAGGGGGTGAGTCATCTTCTTGGGTCTTGATTAGTGTTCTCTCTCTGATAGTTCTTGACTCCACTTGGAGACTGATGATCTCTTACTCATCCCTGGTCGAAAATAGAGAGGCAATTGTCAGAGGGGAAGCTTCTGGAAGATTCTATGATCTTCCACCTCACAAAATGTCTCTGCCATTTTTCCATTCTCACCCATCGCACCCTACAGAGGGGCCATCCAGTATGCATCGCACCCTTTACACTGGGAAGGTGATATGCATCGCACCCTCTGCACTAGGTATTCAGTATGGTCCAGTTTTGACCATTTCTGAGCAGTTGTTTTAGTGGAGAAATTTTGGGAGATGATTTAATCAGCTGATCTTGTTACTTTAGGTAGTGAAGCAACACTTTTAGGGACTTAGGAGCCCTTAGTTTATGGACATTTATGATTGGGGTTGCAGTGCCCAAAAATGTCTATAACAGTAGGCACCCGGCCTAGGGGCAGACATAAAAAATTAATTCCGTCGGGGAGGAGCGGTGTTTGAAGCGTGCTTTTAGTAGCATCCAAATCCTTGGGTACTTTAGCTTTCCCTTTCTGCAGAGGAACGTACTCTGGTAGTTTTACTGCAGTGCTCACCGGCTAGATGTCTTCTTCCATTTCTTCGTCTGCCTCTATCTCCTCTACGAAAGCCTGGAGGTCCTCCTCCTCATCATCTGTCTCAAGGTTGACAACCTTGCCCCTTATTTCCATGGAAAGTTTACCAAACCGTAGATTTCTCGGGGACATACGGACTGGTCCCGTTCCCTATGTATCCTTCTTGGGCCTCAATGTCCGGGGTGATTTTGGAATTTCTGGCACATCCCCCACCTGCACCATAGGGATCTGTGCTACTTCCTCAATATTACTCTTTACAAAACCCAAACCTATCCTGGTAGTTTTCAACTTGTCCGAACTGTTTGTGGTTGCTCGCGAACTTGGGGGCTCAAATACCACTTGGCGCTCAACACTAGGTGTTCTTCGTAATAGATAAAATATTAAATGACCAAGTGTTGTCTCATGTCTAGCCTTGGGGGTTTTATAGCATCTTTTGAATTTGAATTTGACTGTTACCCCCATTTCTGAGTCATTAATGCATCCTTGGTGGTAGATCGTCCCAAATCTAGCTCTTAATTCATGTCTTAATTGCCTGCCACTCGCTCCTTTTTGCCTTAAATTGGTCATCCCGTCATGATTAGTGATGTCAAAGGTTACTTCCTAGCCAACCCACGTGATAGCACAAGCCCTCGTGCGTGGGCGCGAACCTTGTATCATGCTGATTCTGTGTGCACCTCCCTCACTGTGTAGTTCCCAAACAGACTCATTTAGAGTCCTGCACTCTCTTTCAAGTGCCTGGAGCACTAAGACTGTGCTCCCTACAGCTAGTCAAGTGGTCGCACCACCTATTTGAGACTGCAACTCGCCTTCTAGCATAGCGTGTGGAAAGTCCTCACTTGCCCTCACGACAGCTGGTGCCGAGTACTTTATCTTATGTGGTGCGCTTCCCTTGTTACTGTGTTTGGTAAGGTGCGGTCTCAGCCATGGTAACGGAATCATAAATTCTTGGCGACACTCTTCCAATGCAGTGGTATGACCACCCATATCTTGCCTTGTAATCCTTGGTTTATCAATGAGACATGCTTGCGCAACCCTGTTTTCCAGTCTTTTGATCTTAGCATCCATAAACATGGTTTTCTTCCTTAATCATACCCGATCTTCTTCGAGTTCGTGAAGTCTAAGGTTCCCTCATTGAATGGCTTCCCGAATCCTTATATGGTCGTCCTCTCGTAGCTGTGTGATTCCTTCTCCCTGGTCCTTTCACACTGCCGTAACTGCGAGAGCTATTACGTGTGGATTCTTCTTGGTATTCCCTTCAAAAATCTCAGGTTCTACTCTGGTTCACACCTTCGGAATCATCTTCGCACTCAGGTTTTTGCACATGGTTCTATAAAGCCATCGAACCACTAGCACACGTAGGTCCCAATCAGTTCGCCTCATCTGGTAAACCTTGTTCAGTAATCTGCGCACCCTATCGAATGCCTCATCATGGAGAATTGGTAATGTGCGTCGCCCTTCCTATTGCTGTGGTTTGTTTTGATTCTCCAGGTTGTGTGCTTGTGCGGACTATACATCATATGCCTGTACCCATCGGGAAAGGTGGTTGTGCAAGCTATTCTGCCCCAGCTAATTGGCTTTTGTTCGAAGTTGGGGTTTGCAAAATGTTGGCGCATCATCCTGCTACATCCACACCAGTCTTCAAAAGTTCCTTGATGCATACCACACCATCGTGAGGGTGTTGCATATAGTGCCCACTTCAACACATCGAACCACTACTGCTCTGGTACTGCATTTTCGAATTTTCTCATAAATTCATCCACTGATGACAATCCATCATAAGTCGGTAGCTCCCTTACCTCTATTTCTACCCAATGCAACAATCTGATCATCATGTTCCTGTTCAGCGTTGTTACTTCGTGTAGTCAATTCTGCCATCGCTCTATCTCCTTGTCTGAATCCGATGTGCAAGAGCTCTCGCGCTCCCACACAATCCTTCCATCTGTTGTCGGATTCACCCAATCCTCTCCTTGTGCAATTATCTTGTAGATACTTCAAGATCATCATCACTATCATCGTCGTGCACTGGTTCAGTGTATTGCACTCCTTCAACTGGGTCCAGCGGTACTACCACACGTAGTGACTTTTTCTCAAAGGTCATTTTGCACTTCTTTAGATTTATGATTCCATTCATATCGATAGCCTAGTCTATTCCTAGCAGTGTGAGCTAGGGACTGCTCTTATTGACAATCTCTATCACTTCAGAATCTACCTGCACGCTCGTGCCTTCAATATTAACTGTCACACCTTGCAATCTTCCCATGGGAAAATTCTTTTGTTGGTTTTCCATTCATAACTGAATAGGGGATCATTGCAAAGTAGGTTTGCCTATGCATTCCCATGTTTGCTTTGGTAGTACATTCACGTCTAAACCCAGATCCAGGATTACTTGATCCATTTCATATTTTCCTATTTGTGTAGTCAACATCATCTCCCTTCCTCTGCGCAATGCATGCTTTCCCAGTTTCCAGATCATGTGCGATTCTCCTGACCCCACGCACCTAGTGATAAGTTCCTGTAGCCTTTCGACTGCCTTGTTGTCATATAATAGTTTCATGCATGTCTCCAGAAAGGTAGTGAGCATGGAAGGATCCATCCCTGATTCTAATTGTTAATTACTACCTGAAGTGGAGACCTCCATGAAGCTCTTCTTAGCTTCCATGAATGTCTCCTTCGCACATTCGAAATCAAACTCGGGTTCCTCTGTAGGAGCCTTGCGAACCCATGTACTTTCTTCTGGCTACTTCCCTTTATCATCTCCCATTGTCACACTGCTTCTGAGCATCATGTTTACATTTGGGTCTTCTTCACGTAGTTCAGACCTCATCATTTGTAAATTCTGGGTTGGAGGGGGCTGGAGCACCCCCTTTTCACACATCTTCACTATTAACAAAGGGAAATATTCTTCCTCATGATCAAACTGATTACAGTCCCAACATGATATCCTAGTCATATTTGTACAATCATGGGCATAAAGCCCTAGCCCTCCACAATTGTAACAAAATATCTGACCGCGACCCCTTCCTAGTCCCATTCCACCTCGACCTCGAATGCACCCCTGAAACCCAGCATGTGCCAACCTTGCATTTGGTTCAAGGGTTTGTGTTTGGGTCTGCACCCTTTAGGAAGGATTTCGATCCATCATTAGTTCATAGCTTCGGTAGGTGTGTTCTTCATGGCCTACTGACCTGTAGAAATTACAAAACAACTGTTGGGATGCCTGCATATACTTCTACAATAGATGACAATTATCCATGGTATGTTTTCCTCCTATTTAGCAGATCATGCACCATAATGCAGATGTCGTGCTCAGTCCCACCTGTGCCTCTTGTCTTAATGGCATTGGCCTTCCTCCTTCCAAGTATTTCACAAATACTGGATAGTGATCTTTGTCATGGACCTGGCCTTTGCATTTTATGCACCATACTTCCTCATGCACTTCTAGCCAAGGTGCCCTATCCTGTTTCAAACTCTACATTTCTAGAAACATATTCTGTAGTTGTGCGTGGATCTGTTGGACTCCCAATCCAGGGTCTTATATAGGGGTCTCATGCAATCTCATTTCAATCTCCAACACTCCGGCCTGTGTGGAAAGTTTTTGTTGTGCCAGCATCGTCCTTAAGGGTGTCGTAAGTGAGGCCACAAACCATGTGCGATGTTGTGCATCCATTAACGTCATATTGGATTCTTGGATGGTACTCTTCAGCCTTTGGTCCAGATCCCAGGGGGTCTCACCTAGGAGCATCATGATCTCTTTAAACCCAATTATTGACTATGTCTATGATTTTGGCGTGCTAAATTCCCTGTTCAATGCATTATGGATCTCTGTAATTCTTGCAATTGGGTGGTCATTAGAATGCTTGACATTCCACGTTAATGCATGATCCTACAATGTGCTCACCAACGTAACCATTTTGATATTATCATCCACGACACCCTGTGCTTCCCATACTACTCTTACTATGAACTAGAATTGGTCCGGATCTTCATTCCCTACTCCTCTAAATACTAGTAGTTTGATCACGCTCACCATACTAAATTGTGGAGGTGGCAGATGTGGAGTGGATGGAGATGGAGGTGAAGGGGGTGAAGCGAGTGGCGGTGTGGGTGGCAATGGTAAATGTGGAATTCACTACCTTATCAAAATGACCGCGCTTCCAGGAGAAACCTTCGCGAGCTCGTCTTCATTCTCTCATGAGGGAGAAATTAAGGCATTGTTTTCTAACTCTTTACTACTTCTACTTCTGCAGATCTTTCCGCTCTGCGTAGTCCCAAACATTATTTTATACGCATAACCCACTTTTCACACAATAGCATCTTAATCCAAGTGTTCAAAAATTTAACATACTTACCTCGCAGTCCCTTGAGAAAACATCGCTCCACCTTGCTATAGATGACGGTCGTGTCTACTGTGAACTCAGTGATAACTCCTCCTATTATTCAATCAAGCCAGTGGTCCACAACTCGCATTATCTTCTCTTTTAAGGATTCTAGCCTGTACACTAGTTCTGGAGTCCACATTATTGGTTTGTCGAGCCTACACCTTCCCTGGCTGTCTGCTAGCTTCATGATCCATTCATACAACTTAGATGGAAAATATGCAAACAAAATTTCGTGGATTTCAGTGTACAAGTAACAATCCAATCACTACTCCTTAGATACTCGTAGATTTCTGTTTTCCTGCATTGTGAACTCGTGAATATTCTTGTCCAAACACTCTTCAATTTCTTTCTTTGTAGGTTTCCAATGGCATGACATCAGACATCATTTATGCAGATCCCAATCCCAATAATGGAACCATTTGTTTGCTTAGTGGGGCCTGACCCACGTTCGGAGGTGATTTAGCCAAGCAAATCCTAGTACTACTAGCCCTTTCGACAATAGTCCACAGAGCGTAGACTGAGGTCTCACCCAAAGTAGTATGGGAGGGTATTAGAAGTAGGTTTCCACACCCTTGGGATGTCTGATGGGCTTCTAGAGGTTCTTGATCTGACCTATCGCTATGCACATTTGTGATCCCTTCGCAACCTACAGTGCAGCTTCCGCACAGTCCTACTCAGGGCGCGACCCGTTTAGTACCTAAGTCCTTGCTAGTAAATGATTACTTAACTTGTATGTGTGAGATTTATGGTTGTTACTGAATAATCATCAATCATATCAATGCTCGCAATGCATAAACGAATATAAACATAAAGAAGATAATGCACAACAATTACACAGAATTAGGATAAACTTCTCTTTATTAGCTTTCTGTCCCACTTACAGGCTCAACTCCGCCCTGGGCACTCAGCTACAGGGGTCCACGCACTTAGTTTCCGACTACTAGGCCTCTGCGCAATCAACTACAGAGCTTCTTCCTACCACTACAACCCAAGACACTTAGACTTCTACTCTAATCTTGAACCATTCCTTCGCTACTCTTTCTATTCTTTTCTTTTTTTTACAACATAGAGCCTTGTTGTATTTATACAATCCCAGGGTCTGCGAACCATGGGTAGGCTAAATTTACACTAATTTATAATACAATGATTAGGTCGGACAACCCTATGACTCAATTGTACACTTCGCGCTCCATGCCCACAATTCACAGAGTTTTACAACATCTTTGACCAAAACTTGGGATTTGAGCCCAAAAACCTGCTATGGGGGGGATTCCATGCCCAACATGGCTATAATGTTAGGTATCTATCCAAAGAAACCAAATGTACTCATAAAGTATTTGGGGCGTCTACACCACCATCTGTGTGAGCAAGTGGTGTGTTATGAAACCAACTCATAAAAATATAGAAAATATAGATCAACAGCTTCAAAGTCAGCCTCTTCAAGGGGGGAACCTCCTTTAAATTACACAAATGAACAATTCTTGGATGATACAAATGACAATACCTCCTTTCTATATATAAGAGTCTAAGGGGTCCCAATACAATCAGAGCCTACATAAAAATAATATTGTAGGGGCACAATAATAACAATAGTGGGCTTCTATGGGGCATAATAATAACATCATGGGGACTATATCGGCACAATAATATAATAATGGGGTTGCACTAATAACAACAAGGGGTTACACTAGTAGTATAGGGACCTAACATGTCCCTCTTCTTCAAAAAGTGTTTTCCTCGATGCTTGAGTAGTTTTGGATGCTTCTGTTTAAAAATCTCATGCTCCCATGTGGAATCTTCAGCAGGTAAGTTCTTCCACTTGATGAGATACTTTGAAATTGATTGGCTTTGTAGTTGTCGATTTCTTTTTTTTGTGACTACTTCAAGTCCCAATATGATTTTTCCTTCCTCTCCAAGTTCTAGCCATATTGTTTGAACTAGGATCTTCTCACCTATAATCTTATTTAAGCATGGAAAATTGGCTGCACTCGAGAATATGGAGGAAGCTCCAATTTGTATGCCATAATACCAATATTTTGTAACACCTTGTACAGACCATAATACTTTGGTGATAATTTAATATCCTTCTTAGCTTTATTTTAGGATCTCGATCTAAATTTTTTTGTATCTCTGAAAGTTCAGATCTCCAAAGTCTGGAATTGCGACTTGCGGTAGCCTTTTTCATCCTCCTTCCAATTCCTAAAGTATTATTGAAATAGGATTCTCCAAGAAAGATATATGCCCAATATCCCAAGACGACCTAGTTATATATGTTTTCAATAGAGCGAACGTGTCTGAAGTGCCACGTGTAACTGTTTTGAGCTTCGAACCTAAAACCAATACACGAAGAAGTACAATCCATCCTATTTCTGTAACTTCTTTCTAAATTTCAGTCTGATGCTCAGAGAGACAATTATGATGATCTTCCTAAGATCACCTATTTGGGATGTAATTATGGAGCTTGCAAAAACCCTACATGTCTCAGACCATATCTCCATAAATAGAGCGAAACAAGATCTAAAATTTGGGGCCGAGCTGCACCAAGGTTTAAGATCAAATGTGTTTTAATGTAAGAGTTTGAACCTTCGTAGAAACAAAAATACAGCAAACATGCCATGATTACCTACTTGAGATGGAATTCTGGAGCTTGAAAACACCCTAACTTCCTCAGGTGATATCTTTGAAATTATAGTGAGACAATATCTGAAATGTTTACTCGAGGTTTAAATGATTTCATCTCAAATGGGTTTTTTTTTCTCTTCTGAAACTTCGTAGTGAAAAAGTTATAGTAAAAATTCCACGATGGCCAGTTTGGAGAAGAAAAACCCTAGAATCCAAAGCTCTGATACCAAATGTTATGAAACAAGCCCACAAAAGGATACAAAATATAGACCAACGACTTCAAAATTAGCCTCTTCGAGAGAATACCATCATTTACATTACACAAATGAACAATTCTTGGATGATACAAATGATAAGACCTCCTTTTTATATATGTGAGTCTAAGGGGTCTCAATACAATCAAAGCCTACATAACAATAATATTGTAGAGGCACAACAATAAAAATAGTGGTCATCTATGGGGAATAGTAATAACAACATGGGGACTATATGGGCACAATAATACAATAAGGGGTTACACTAGTAGTATAGGGACCTAACATGGTGTTTTTCAAGCCCATATCGGTGGATGAGGCTTGTGTACATGCACAATACTTGGAGAACATAAGCCTGAAAAGGGTGCCATTCAATTGAGTACATCACCATGTGGGTCACCCATCATCATTGTGGTGAAGAAGGATGCAACTTTACGGATGTGTATAGATTACAAGGCATTGAACAAAATCACGCTTAAGAAGACATATCCCCTACCCAGGATAAATGATCCACTAGATCAGTTGCATCAAGAAAAGTACTTCACCAAGTTGGACTTGAACTCTGGATATCACCACGTTTGAGTCAAAGAAGAAGATACATGGAAGACCACCTTCAAAATCAGGAAAGCTTTATATGAGTGGTTAGTCATGCCATTTGGCCTATGTAATGCACTAGCTACATTTATGAGATTAAGGAATGATGTATTACGTACATTTATAGGTTCATTTGTTATTGTCTATTTTGATGATATATTGGTATATAGTGCTACATGGGAGGAGCATATGTCACATTTAACGCAAGTGGTGGAAACATTGAAGAAATACCAGCTGCTATAAAATCTCATGAAGTGTGAGTTTGCGCAGTAGTCTTTAGTGTATATGGTGTATGTGATCGATGGAGGATAATTGAAGATAGATCATGCCAAGATGGAGTCCATCATAAAATGGTTGGTGCCTACTAATGTTCCTAATGTTAGGATTTTCATTGGGAAAGAACAGTACTTGAGGAATTTCACAGCCTCATTTTCAATGGTAGCAGCACTGCTCCATGCCATAACAACAAGTGGTAAGAGTTTCTAGTGGGGAAAAGGTCAACAAAGGGCTTTTTAAGAGATAAAGAAGAACATCAACTAGGCACCAGTTCTGGAATTACCAACTTGTAGTGACCATTAAAGTGGATACAGATGCGAGTGGGTATGTTATGGGAGTTGTCTTGATGTAGGAAGGAAGGTCTGTATGCTACCATTTTGAAGCATTTCATGGGGCAATCCTTAACTATCCTACCTATGAGAAGGAGCTCTATGCCATGGTACAAGTTGTGAAGAAGTGGAAGTACTATCTAATGGAAAAGGAGACAGTAATCCACACAAATCACTAGTCATCATAGTACTTGCAAGGCCTAAGTAAGCTATAACAAACCAGGCATTACAAGTGGATGGGGTTTTTACAACAGTTTCATTTGGTGATCATGTATAAGAGGGGAAGCACAAACAGGTTTTCCAAAATGATTTTAGGGCCACCCACATAAAATATCACAACTTTTGGGACTCTTATGCACATGGATCCATTCACTCATGATGCATATAAAGAGGCATATTCAGAACATGAGGACTTTAAGGAGGTGTATCAGCAGTTGCAGAGTCAGATTCATGTGCATGCTGGCAATAGCACCACTGACTACCATCTCTAGGATGGGTTACTCTAGAGGTTAGATAAGCTATGTATTCCTAGAGGTGAGCAATTGTAGCTGATCAAAGAGGCTCACACCTCCTAGGTTGTAGGGAATTTTGGTGTAGGGAAGACCATGGCTAACTTGCAGTGGTATGTGTATTGGCCCAAGATGCGAGATCAGGTAGCTAGGTTCAGAAGAGGATGCAAGCTTTGTTGTAACAAAAAGCTTAGCAACAAAAAAAGAGGTCTATATCATCCCTTACCTCTACCTACGCATCCTTGGGAAATCATTTCCATGGACTTTGTGGGAGTTTTACTAACAACCAGGAAGGGACATGACTACCTATTCGTAGTAGTTCATAGGTTCAACAAGATGTGTTTTTTAATTCCCTGTAAAAATATCATCAGCGGGTAAGAAGCAACAAAATTGTTCTTTGGATATGTATGGGTGCACTTTTGGATGCAAAGGAGCATCATTTTAGAAAGGTATACAACATTTCTCAATGCATTCTGGACTACATTATGGGAGAAGACGGATACAAAGTTGAAGAGATATAAAACATTCCATCCACAGACAAATGGGCAGACCAAATTAGTCAATAGGAATTTGGTTCAACTTCTGAGGGGTTACAACTAGAATAATCCAAATATTTCAGATTAAAATATGGTATATATAGAACATTCTTACAATAGAAAAGTCCACGCTTCTATAGGAAAGTCCTTGTTTTGGATATTTTCCACATTCACCTTTGGACATTGCATATGGGAAACAAGGAGGAGTGAAGGAACATATTATAGGATATGCTTTGAGGGTTGAAAATTTTATAAAGAAGATCACAGAGATCCATATACAAGTTCAAGAAACACTACACACATCACATGTGAAGTATAAGGCCATGCATGATCAACACATAATAAAGAATTCATTCATGGTGGGAGATAGAGTATGGTTACAATTGAACAAGGAGAGGATGTAGGGGCCAGGTAATAAAATCAAGCCTATGCGTTATGTTCCCTTTGAGATACTAGAAAAGGTGGGTGATAATTCCTATCGACTTATTTTACCACAATATATGTGCATTTACTTAGTTGTGAATGTAGAGAATTTGAACTCTATGAGCTTTCCATACTAGATCGGGAAGAGAAACAAGTCCTACCTTTTGTGGAGGATATGCCACTAGATTCTTAGGCAGAGTTAGAAAAAGATACAATTTTGTAGAAGAGGTCTAGAACTACAAGATAGGGGCAACAATACCTTTGGTAGATTGGATTGAAGGGACAACTTCCAGGAAAACCTAAATGTTACACTAGAGAGAAGGTGGAGGAAACATTTTCTCACCTCATTTAGTAGAAGATTTTGAGGAGAAAATGCCTCCCAAAATGGGGATGTGTGATCCAAATTGGATCTTATAATATTCTTCATCCATCTCGATGCATTTTGAGTGTAAAAAGTGGAGGAATTAGCTCACATAACCATTTTTACTAGTGGGACCTAGTTTGGAAAAACAAGGTCTGAAACCTTCTAGGAGAATTTTGAGGCATTAAACGAAGTTTTTTGGGGGTAAAAATTTGTTTCTTTAGAGTCTCACCATTTCATGCTATTCTACACACAAATATATTTCCAACAACACAAGAAGGGTGCCAATTAGAGTCTGCATGCAAAAGTTATGCCATTCAGAAGTTGACCTTCATGTTTTCACACCTATAGTTTGGGAGGATGCTGCGTCATCCCCCATTACTAATGGAAAAGGGGATGGCCATGTGATTATGATGCAAAATAATCTATAATATTCTACATTGTAAATGTAGTTAAGAGTTGATGTATTCAAAATTAACCACTAGAAGTCTATCAGGATGTGTTATAAGTGGGCCACTAGGAGGAAGAGGCATTCCATTATTTTCAGAGCATTTTATTCCATAAGTTAACAAAGATAATAACTAGGAGAGATATGAGGTAGACCACATAGAGAGAAAATGTGCACTGTAGCAGCCCATGGGCCATAGGCATTACTTCTTTGTACCTTCAATCATATTTCCAAATAGATAAAGCAAGTGAAGTGGCCTCACCTTCCAATTGGGTTTTGATTCAGGTGGATGTTGGTGGCCACCCACATATCCCACTTGGATCCCCACACCTATCTCTTTCAGTTTTTCAGTTTCCTTAATTGTAGCACAATATACTATTTTTAGCAGTTTTTCAGGTCTCGAACTTTCGAAGTCGTTTTGAGGCCATAAATGACATTTTTTGGGAAAACATAGAGAAACGTGGGTCCATGGATGAATGATTCTCTTCTCAAAGTTTTATTCCTTAAATATATCTTTCTAATGAGGTATTGTGCATGTCAAACGAAGATTGTATGCCAAATTTACAACCCCAAGAAGTTGATGTACCAATTTACCCAAACGAGGCCCAGAGTTTGGCATTTGATCTCCTACGGTTAGGTTTTTGCATGTTTAGGGTTTTCCACTATTTCTCAACAATAAATAGGACTTTGAGCCTCATTGTAACATAGTTTAGAGGCATGTAGCTGCCACATCTCTTCTCAGAGATAAGCTACCATCGCCCTAGCTGGTTTATTTCCATTTTTGTTGTTAAGCATATTTCAGTATTTTCCATTAATGAAATGAAGTATTACTCTACTACATCTCAGTATTTATGGTTATATCTGTAATTTTTTGCATTCCTGTTTAAATCCGTATTAGTGGTATCAGAGCGGTCTACTCTTTCTCTATCTTTCTTTGCATGTCTCCAATGAGGTTAGGATATAAGGAGTTAGCGCTTGAACTGGTCGAACCTTTACAACACAAGCCTCACAAATCCCGATGAAAAGAAAGACGAGGGGGTAGGAGATCCTATCAAAATATTTCTTGAAGAAGTCCTCAAGTGACAAAGGAACGCGATGATGGACAACTTTGCCCAGATCCTTTAGCGGCTACCCAGGGGTGACACAACTACTTCCAACAGCTACTCTGGAAATGCCACACCCTTTAAGTTACAAGTTAACTTTGAAATCCCCATATTCAAGGGTCAGATAGACACAGATGCTGTAGATAAATGGTTAAATTTTCTAGAGGGTTATTTCTTTGTTCATGATTTTTCCAGCTAGAAAAATATTACTTTCGCTCTTCTCAAAGCAGCCCCCCATGTGAAGGATTGGTGGGAAACATACTGCGAGTAGAAGGATAAAATTACAGGATCACTATTTTCGGCCACACCCACTTGGAATTAATCTTGGGATTCCATTAAGGAGCAATACTACCTTGTCAAAAGCTATGAGGATAAATACATAAAGTGGACCATGCTGCGAGAGGGAAGCGACCAAGATGTGCCAGAGTTCACCAATATTTTTCATACCCTTTGTACAAAGTTGGGTATCAAGGATTCTGAGCTGCATTTGGTACTCAAATACTGTGGCTGTCTAGATAGGTACATCTAGGATGAGATGGAGTTCCTTGAAATCTCCTCGCTTGGGAAGGTGTACCGATACGCTGTTAAGATCGAGCAGAATTTTAAGCAAAAGAAGTGAGACTTTGGATCTGCGAATCTGAAGAACAGAGGACAAAGCCATGGTTGGATGACCCAAGACAACCCATCAAAGCTGCAAGAAAAGAATAACACCATGAAAGTTAACTTGTACCTTAGGAACATCACTCTTTATGCTCTGGAAAATCAGATAGGTTTCTGGGCATTCTTTGATGAGGCAACACAAAATACTCCATCAAAGGGTGGTCCTAGGGGCATTCTTTTTCTATTGGAACATCACTCTTTCTGCTTCAAGGCAAGATTGGGTCTAGCTACAATTATTTTGATTAAGATGGTGGCTCTAAAACTATTTTGCATATTTTTATATGACATAACGTTTGAGAGTTTCATGTTTATGGGGATTCCAAGCTTGTGATTAATTAAATCAGACACATCTACAAGCTCAATACTTTTTCTCTCTTTCCTCTCTTTACAAATATTGAGAGCATGATTTCCCTCATTTCTCATATTACTTTTGATCATGTCTTCATACATAGGAACATTATCACAGACTCCATCTCCAAGCAAGGTCAGGAATTAGACTCTGGGGTTTGGTTGGTCACCAAATAAAAATATCATCATGTACAAGAATCCATCCATGGTGATTGGGCAGATCATGGGCCTATATAATCATAGTCCCTATTGTCACTTTGAGTGATGTTTCGTAATTATGTGGATGTAATATGGTTGGTAGTTATATGTATATGTCAAGACAATATATGTTATTAACACCTATTACAAGTATGTGATCGTTATGCAATAGTCGATAAGCACTTCCATTATTTTTTTAACACCTTTTATTAGGACTTTAATGATGTAACCCCTTTTTGATATAT
>APFE030018917.1:263517-289894 GCA_000404065.3 Pinus taeda
TATATATACTAATTTTTATATTTCTTTAAGATAAATAAAGTAATAATAATAATAATAATCAGCATTTAATTGTAAGGTCAAGACTAAGTTAGATATTAAATTGGTGTAGGGAACATTTAAAATGATATTGTACTTATCTTAGGGTGTATATTTATCTTAGGGTTTATATACCTTGAGTTTATAATATTAGCCTATCGGGTTTAATGTTATTCCTTTGGGTTTACAATGCTTTGATTTTTTTGTATTAATCTCTTAGGTTTATTATTCATTTAGGTTTATAATATCAATCTCTTCGGTTTATTAATCTAAGGGTTCATATTCCTAAGGTATAATATTATTCATAGGGTTTATAATATTAATCCTAGGACATAATATAAATCCCTTGAGTTTATAATCATGGTCAACTATTGTCCAATGTCAAATTGTGACGAAGATTGTCTCAATATGAAAATCAGCCATGCTTAGTCATGGCTAATCATTGTCAACCATGGTTAACCATGATCCAATGTCACAATGTGACAAATATTGTCTCATTACAAAAATCAATCAAGGTTAACCATGGTTCAACATCATATTCTTCCAAAGATGATCTCAATATGTAAATCAACCATGTTCTACCATGTTTATTTTAGCGTCTATAATATTTATCATAGGGTTTATATAAGTTAATTTATAATATATATCTTAGGTTTTACCATAAGATTTTATCAATATGAAAATCAATCATGGTTAACCATGGTCCAATGTTTCATTGTGACAAAGATTGTCTCAATATGAAATCAACCATGTTAAACCATGTTCCAATGTCGAATTTATGACAAATATTGTCTCAACATTAAAATCAATCATGGTCATCTACGGTCAACCATGTTCCGTTGTCACACTGTGACGTGGATTGTCTCAATATGAAAATCAAGCATGGTTCAATGTCACATTATGACAAAGATTGTCTGAATATGAAAACCAACCATGGTCATATTGTGACAAAATTTTTATCTTGGTCGAACACATTGTGACAACCATAGTGATTCATGGTTAACCATGTTCCAATGTTGCATTGTGACAACGATGGTCACATTGTGACAAATATTTTCTCTTGGTCCAATGCCACATTATGAAAACGATGGTTATCCATGGTCAACCATATTCCAATGTCGCATTATGATAAAGATTATCTCAATATGAAAATCAACCATGGTCAACCATAGTCAATCATGGTCACATTATGACAAAAATTATTTCTTGGTCCAACATCACATTGTGTCAACATGGTCATCCATGGTCAACCATGATCCAACATTGCATTGTGACAAAGATTGTCTCAATATCAAAATCAACCATGGTCAACCATGGTCAACCATTATCCAACGTCACATTGTAGAAAGGTTGTCTCAATATGAAAATCAATCATGGTCAACTATAGTCCAACGCTACATTGTGACAAAGATTTTTTCAATAGGTTTCATATTCCTATGGTATAATATTATTCATAGGGTTTATAATATTAATCCTAGGGTGTAATATAAATCCCTTGAGTTTATAGTCATGGTCAACCATTGTCCAATGTCAAATTGTGACAAAGATTGTCTTAGTATGAAAATCAACCATGGTCAACCATCGCTAATGATGGTCGATCATGGTCAATCATGGTCCAATAGCACATTTAGACAATGATTGGCTCCATATGAAAATCAACCATGGACAACCATGGTCAGCCATGGTTAGCCATAGTTAATCATTATCAATCACTGTCAACCATGGTTCAACGTCATATTCTTCAAAAGATTATCTCAATATTTAAATAAACAATGGCCAACCATGTTTATTCTAGCATTTATAATATTTATCATAGGGTTTATATACCTTAATTGATAATATTTATCTTAGAGTTTATCATAGGATTTTCTTAATATGAAAATCAATCATGGTCAACCATGGTCCAATATTACATTGTGACAAAAATTGTCTCAACATGAAAATCAACCATTGTCAACCATGTTCCAATGTCACATTGTGACAAAGATTGTCTTGACATTAAAATGAATCATGGTCATCTACGGTCATCCATGTTCCACTGTCACATTGTGACAAGGTTTGTCTAGATATGAAAATCAACCATGGTCCAATGTTGCATTGTGACAAAGAGTATCTCAATATGAAAATAAACCATGGTCATATTATGACAAAGATTGTCTGTTGGTCAAACGTTATATTGTGACAATCATAGTGATCCATGGTCAACCATGTTCTAATGTCGCATTGGGACAACCATGGTGAACCATGGTCACATTATGACAATAATTGTCTCTTGGTCAAACGTCACATTGTGACAACCATGGTCATCCATGGACAACCATGTTCCAATGCTACATTGTGACAAATATTGTCTCAATATTAAATTCAACCATGTTCAATAACCATGGTCACATTATGACAAAAATTGTTTGTTAGTCCAACGTCACACTATGACAACATGGTCATCCATGGTCAACCATGGTCCAACATTGAATTGTGACAAATATTGTCTCAATAGGAAAATCAACCATCGTCAACCATTGTCCAACATCACATTGGGAAAAGGGTTGTCTCAAAATGAAAATCAATCATGCTCAAGTATAGTTGACCATCACATTGTGATAAAGATTTTGTCAATATGAATATCAATCATGGTCAACCATGGTTAACCATGTTTATTTTAGGGTTTCTAATATTTATCTTAGGTTTTATATACCTTGGGTTTATAATATTTATCTCTAATGTTTAATATTATTCCATTGGGTTTATAGTCCCTTGTATTTTAATATTAATCCCTTGGGTTTATTATTCCCTTGGGTTTATAATAATGGTCAACCATGCACAACCATGGTGTAATGTCATATTATGACAAATATTATCTCAATATGAAAATCAACGACGGTCAACCATGGTCAAATGTCACATTGTGACAAAGATTGTCTCAATATGAATATTAACCATGGTAAAACATGGTTAACCATGTTTATTTTAGGGTCTAAAGTATTTATATTAGGTTTTATATATGTAGGGTTTATAATATTAATCCCTTGGGCTTAATATTACTCCCTTGGATTTTTAGTATTAATCCCTTAGGTTTATTATTCACTTCAGTTTATAATATTAGTTTGTTGGGTTTATTAATCTAAGGGTTCATTTTCCTAGGGTGTAATATTATTCATAGGGTTTATAATATAAATCCCCGTGTTTAATATAAATCACTTGTGTTTCTGATCATGTTTAACCATGGCCAACCATGGTCGAACATCACATTGTGACAAATATTTTTTCAATATGAAAATCAACCATGGTCCAATGTTTCAATGTGACAAAGATTGTCTTGATATGAAAATAAATCATGCTGGACCACAATCAACCATGGTATAGTGTCACTTTGTGACAATGATTGTCTTAATATGAAAATGAACCATGGTCAACCATGTTTATTTTAAGGTTTATAATATTTATCCTAGGGTTTATATACCTTGCCTTTATAATATTAAGCCCTTGGGTTTAATATTAATCCCTTGTGTTTAATATTATTCCCTTGGGTTTATAATACCTTGGGGTTCTAGAATTAATACCTTGGATTTATTATCCCTTGGGTATATAATATCAAATCTGTTGGGATTATTAAGCTAAGGGTTCATATTCCTAGGGTATAATATTATTCACAGGGTTTATAATATTAATCCTAGGGTTTAATATAAATCCCTTGTGTTTAAAATCATGGTCAATCATGGTTGATTATGGTCCAATGTCACATTATGCCAAAGATTGTCTCAATATGAAAATCAACCATGGTCAACCATCGTCCAATGTCACATTTTAACAAAGATTGTTTTAGTATGAAAATCAACAATTGTAAGCCATGGTCAACCATGTTTATTTTAGAGTTTATAATATTTATCTTAAGATTTTTATACCTTGGGTTTATAATCCTTTCGGTTTTTAGTATTAATTCCTTGGGTTTATTAATCTAATGGTTCATATTCCTAGGGTATAATATTTTTCATAGGGTTTATAATACTAATATTTGGATTTAATATAACTCCATTGGGTTTATAATCATGGTCAACCATGGAACGTATCCTGTTGAGAGAATGAAGGGCTGAGAGGAGTGACCATAGACGATTAGGGTTTGGGATAGACCTGCAAACGATAGACTTGCACAGACCACGAAAATCTATCATCACTCTCGAGTAATAAGACAAACATTATACGATGAGGAATAATACGCAAGCAATGGAACCCCCTTAGGGGGAGGATATGGCACCTCCCCCCAATGACACTGAAAACATTCTGATGCATGTAGAAGATGTCAAGGAGAAACACCAGGATGATGCGGGAAAAGAACCTGAAACCTTGCCAGACAATATGAACAAGAATGAGGCTCCCAAAGCGACGTTGGCAACCTGTAAGCCTGTAGCAGTCGAAAGACCTATGATTGAGCTCCCAACTCATCGGATCAACACTCAAATCTAGTACATGAAGGATCACGCCTTAATTGGAAAGTTTATAGGCTTTTGGCCAATAAAGAAAGCCTTGAATGGCTGGATCGCATCCAAGTGGAAACCAAAAGGGAACATTACCCTATAGTTGGGGCCTAAAGGCTTCTTTACTATGATTTTGAATTGTATAGAAGACTGCAATAGAGTTCTCAATGGAGGACCATACTTTTTCAATGCAGCAGGCCTATATCTGAGAGACTGGATTGAAAGATTCAATCCGGACAAAGAATATTTAAGCTGGGCACCACTTTGGATCCGCCATTATTACCTCCCTTTGGATTACTAGGATGCAAACTCGTTGCGAGATATTGGGAATGGTTTAGGGGAATTCATCAAAATCGTAGAGGAGACGAAACTCAGGCAATGTACCTCCTATGCCCGAATATGTGTCTATATGCACCTCAGCAAAGCTATCCTGGGCAGAGTAAGTCTATATCATGATGATTTTGAATGGATACAGTCAACAGTTTATGAGCATGTTCCATTCCAATGCAGAAATGCCATGCCCTTGGCCACCTATTTCGTGGCTGCCCTTCAAATCTGAAAACCTTGACCTCTTCCACTCGAGACAAAACTGACTCGGATGGGTTTACCGAAGTCACCAACCACAAAAAGAATCACAAAAAACCTTCTTCAATCCCTAAAAAAACTGTGGCCAATGCTTCCATGCCATCCACCAGCAATAGCTTTGAGACCCTGAATCAGTCAGAGCTAAATAACTTTGAGCACCTTGACAATTATGAGGAAATTTCGAAGATGACTCCTCAATCCACTCCCTCGACCTTAAAGAAGGCCCAAAAGTCTATGCAATCCATAGATCTCAAATCCACCTCTCCCAGTAGGTCCCCGAAATGGAATACTTAGGGCATGGATTTTGATAGCATGCAATAGGAAACCACGACTATAGCTGAAACATTAGTGGAACGAAGTGAGGCCCAGCACATGGAAGAGGAGCCAGAGAGCTTCGATATTGGAGATCTAGACATACTTGGATTAAAACAAGATTGCAAGAAAAATGAATATGACAAGATCCTAGAAAGGTGGTTGGAAAACTTAGAAGTCATCCTCTCCAGAGCACATCAGCAAAGATCACTAGGCATCTAGCTTGGGAGTCAATGGGATGGTAAAACCATTTCTAAAGACAATAAAAAAAGAGGAAGGAAAACAGATCTTCAAAGAACCATCCAGATTGGGAAAATGCTGGTGGAATTGGGAAGATATTCCAATCTTACCAAGTATTACAATCCCCTACCCAACAGTGCATCAGGAAGCTCACTTCATGGAACATCAGAGGGCTCAACAACGCCGGGAAATATAGAATGATAAAAAACATGATTCAACAAGAGAAACATCAAGTCTTCTTCTTGCAAGAAAAGAAATTTAACACTACAACACTGGATTATACCCTTGAAAAAGCGTGGCCAGGTAGCAAAGCGGTAGTAGTGGATGCCTCAAGAGCATCAGGAGGACTAGAAATAGTCTGGGATGAATGATCTATCATGCTTACTAAAATTCATGTGAGCAAGAATTTCATTCAAGCCACCGTTCATATTATAGGGACAAATGTGCATGGTCACCTAACCAATGTCTACTTCCCCCAGGAGGCAATGAATAAGATAGACATATTGAATACTTTAGCTTTGATCAACTCTGAAAGAACTCATCCACTCTAGATCACAGGAGGATATTTTAATATGATAACAAAGCTAGAAGAGAAAAGAGGGGGCAGGGCCAAACTGGATAATGAAAACATTCATTTCACAAATTTCATCAAGACAACAGGCTCATAGATATGTCATTCAACAGTGGAATCTACACATGGAATAACAAATGAGCAGGTGCACATCAAATTGCCTCTTGATTGGATAGATTCTTGCTATCTGACAATGCAATCCATCTTGGAGGGGACTTCTCGGCTTCAATCTTACCACTCTTAGGCTCAGATCACTGGCCTATCATGCTTCAATGCCAAAGGCCAGGAAACACTACACGAAGGCCTTTCCACTTTGAAGCTTTCTGGCTGACACATCAAGACTTCAACAACCTGATAAATGCGGTTTGGAAAAATTTCAAACCCTCGGATGGCTCAAAAATGTATCAATTCCAACAAAAACTCAAAAATTTCAAGAACAACATCAAACAATGGAATCATCTTACCTTTGGAAATATTTTCCAAGCACAAAGCACTCTAGATCAAGAAATGAAAAAACTACAACAGAGGATCATCACAGAAGGAAGATCTAAAGTCCTCTTAGAGCAGGAAAAGCACCTACAATCACAAATATTAGAAAGAGCAAAGCAAGAAGAAACACTTTGGAAATAAAATTCAAGAGTTAGAAGGTTTAAAGAGGGTGAAAGAAACACGAATTTCTTTCATCACACTACTATCTAGAGAAGAATGCATAACAACATCACTCACATCCAAAATCGACAAGGGGAATGACTGGAAAAACATGAGGATGTAGAACAAGAGGTTCTTACTCATTTTAAGCAGGGATACCAAGAACCTCAAATAGATCGACTGTTGGCTATAGAGAAAATTACCAAGAATTTCCCAAAGATCATAACAGAGGAACACAATTGTCTCCTCCTCAGGCCAATATCTTTACAGGAAGTGGAGAAAGCCATGGGACAACTCAAAGAAGGAAAAGTGCCTGGACCAGATGGTTTCACGTCCAATTTCTTCCATAACTTCTGTGATATAATTAAATAGGAGGTCTGGCAAGTCGTTGAGGAATCCAGGACTAATAGATGGATGCTTCCCTCTTTGAAGACAACCTTCATTGCCCTCATCCACAAGGAAGAACATTCTCAGACTTTGGACAAATTCCGGCCTATTGCTCTTTGTAATGTCATATACAAAATCATCTCTAAAGTTATTGCTTCAAGACTAAAACCAATGGTTCCATTACTCATATTTCCAGAGCAATCAGGCTATGTGGAAGGATGGAAAATCACAGATGGCATCATTCTCACTCATGATATTATTCACTCCTTAAATCAGTCCCAAAAAGCAGGCATGCTCCTAAAAATTGATCTCTCTAAAGCTTTTGATAGTTTAAGCTGGAAGTATATTCAAAAAATGTTGATAGCCTTTGGCTTCTCCCCCCTTTGGGTTAGATGAGTCGTGAGTCTTAGAATGTCTACCTTCTTCTCCATTTTGGTCAATGGGATCCCTTCCACCCCCTTTCACCCCTTCAAAGGAATTCGATAGGGTGATCCCCTATCCCCTTTTCTGTTCATTATAATGGTAGAAGGACTTGGAAGAAACATCAAAGAAGCTCTTCACACCTAGAAATTGAGAGGACTCTCCTTTCCCAATACCCCTGCTTTCACCCACCAACAATTCGTGGATGATAACATGTTGTTTGGTCATCCCTCAGTCCAAGAAGCCCTCAAATTAAAAACCATTTTGACTGAATTCTTGGATGCCTCTGGAGCTTGCATTAATAAGGCTAAATCCAAAAATATTTTTCTTTGATACCGCTGTTATAACCCAATCCTCAATTGCTCAGATCCTGGGTTTTACGATAGCTGCTCTCCCCTCCAAATATTTCGGTGCTCCTATGCCGAATACTACTTTAAAGCACTCATCTTGGCAACTGCTC
Source organism: Pinus taeda (assembly GCA_000404065.3). NCBI lineage: Eukaryota > Viridiplantae > Streptophyta > Pinopsida > Pinales > Pinaceae > Pinus > Pinus taeda. The sequence continues at coordinate 271,649 of APFE030018917.1, forward strand.
TTGGAAAAATTGGAAGCCTGTCTCTGTTCCTAGACATACAGAGCTCTTAACATGGCAATTTGTCTAGTCTTAATCAAAGCTATGCTACAATCCATGCTGCTCTATCATTTTTCAGTTCTGGCAGCACCAAAATGGGTTCTCAAGGAAATTAAACATCTTCAAAGAGACTTTATGTGGGGAAACACAGGACAAAAGTGAAAATAGGCATTAGTAAAACGCGATACAGTATGCCTTCCGAAAAACTCCGGAGGTACTGGACTTTGTGATCCTCAACACAGTAATGCAGTCATGGGAGCACGCATCTGGTGGAAATGGATCTCGCCACTGCATACTCCCTGGGCTATTCTCTAGACAACAAAAGATGCCAGTAATCTACCAATAGATGACTTAATCTGACTCACAAAATTTGGCCAAGGATCTCTAATCTAGAATGCAGCTAAACAACATAAGGATTTAATTCAACAACACACCTTCTGGGAAATTAGGGATGGCAATAATGCACGGTTCTAGGAAGACTCTTGGCCGTAAAGACCCAAGCTGAAGGACCTGATCAAAACCCACCAAATACAGGACTTGGAAGGGCAATTGATGGTCAAGATAAACCAACACTGGAGGCCCACTCACACACAGGGATACAGGCAATGGATAAGCTCAGACCACATCATCAAGCAAGGTACACTGCCCATCAAGGAAAATCTGGAAATAGAGCTTTCAAACAGGAAAATATAGTACTCTAAAAAGAAGGATATAATTAGATGGGGTTAGGAGGCGAGAGGAACCTTCACTACATAAGAGACATATAATATAATTATAAGAAATCTTATAGTCAAGGACCCTCTATGGAACAAAGTATGGGTCCCCACCATTTGGCCAAAAGTATCCACTTTCCTCTGGTTGCTTTGTCAAAATAAAATCCTCACTTGGGAAAACCTGCAGAAAAGAAGCTTTCATGGGCCTTCTATGTGTCCCAACTACAAGCAGGCGGAAGAAACCACTAAGCACCTCATAAACTCTTGCCCATTGGAAAATAGACTATGGGAAAATGTAAGCTTCAGATGCCAAAAAGATGGATGAATTAAGAAGGATATCGCCAAAACTGTGTGCACTTGGGAAATCAGTCCATATAAAATCAAACTGCTAAACACTTTATGGAAACTTATCCCAGTTCTCCTCATGTAGACTGTCTGGAAAGAAAGAAACTATCGCATCTTCAAGGACTGGGCTTCTCCTTTAGAAGTCCTATGGAATAATGTATGTCAAAACCTTCAAGAAACCTTAATGCTTCAAACCTGGTATGAAGAAGACTTTCCCTCCATTCCACAGGAACAAAACATATGGGCAAACTGGAATCTTCAGTGGAACTAGATGCAAGCAAATCAGGGTAAAACTTCCTCACAAGGAAAGACACCAGACAGACAGATTCCTCTACCCCAACATATGACACAACTTAGCTTTGACGGAGCATCTAAAGGTAATCCAGGCAAAGCAAGATATGGAGGAGTCTTTAGGGATCACAAGGGCATTCCTCTTCTAACCTTCATAAGCTCAATTGGTTGGGATAAGAATAATTCGGATGAATTAGAAGGGCTATGGCAAGGGCTTCTCCTTGCTCACCTTCGTAGTTTCTTCCCACTTATAATTGAAGGGGATTCTCAAATTCTTATTAACATGGTTAATTAGATTCTGTAGGGGACACCATCATACAAAGTTGGTAGTAGTTGGAGATTGGCAGAATGATTAGAGCTCATTGAACAGTGGCTCTCAACCCATAGAACAGTAACCCTTAAATACATTTATAGGGATGGCAAAAAAGTAGCTAATGTCTTAGCTAACATTGGAGTGGAAAGTGGGAGGACCCTACATGCAGGCACACTTAATACTATTTCCACTACTCTTCAGTTACAGGAATACAATGATTTGGTGCAGATTGAAATCGTACAGGAAGAAGAAACACACTAGGATGTGGGTGATTATCAAGGCAATTAAAATGAAAAGATGGTCGGGTGGCAGAAGGGCTGGCCACATGGCCACCTGCGTCTTCCCCATGCCAACCTGAGAAGCATTCAAGGCACCTTGCAGGTGCCATTAAATGAGTCTTATGGTCGAGATAGCACCACAATGCTCATAGCAATGGCTTCTACAAACCATTATGCTATTCCTCCTCCCTTACTCCACTATGTTTGCCATCCTCAAGCAACAAAGCCCTGTTCACACACTGTAATAGGTAGTCACTGTTGGCTACTAAGTTGTATAGATCTAGGCAATAGATTTCACTATTCTCATACCAGACTCTGCAACTTAGCTCCTGCTTAGACCTCCTTTATCCATTCTCTGTGCAATTATTAGATCAACCCCTCTGCTACTAACCTTGCTTTCAATCCTGCCATGGCTTGCATCCAACATTGAATGTGGAGTAGGAGAGGAGGCACTCATGGTGGGAGCATCCGCCCTCCTACAATGCCCAGCCCTGACTCTGTCTCCCCTGCCTCTTTAGATGACAATCCCAATCCATTTAGCTCCTTCTCTGGCCATTACCTCGACACCTGCTGCGGAAGGGGAAGAGCTCAGCTCCAAGGTGCAGGAAGGAGAGATGCTACTATTCACACAGCCAATTTTCCGCTTCCTCTGCATCCAGCTCCCCATACAATGCAATTCCATTTTCGCAGCACCCTAAATCGACTTGTAATCACAGCTACCGTTACTATCACATTCTCTGAAGAAATTGACCTCTCGGCCCCTCTGGTTAAGCACAATGATGAGCAACACAGGGCAGCACAAAGCAACAGGGCCATTCGCAACCCAGGCAAACAACAACTCGACGAAGATAGAGCCACCCTACATGGTAAAGCATTGGTTGGCAGTCAGCAGGTTGTTGAAGGAAAACATGGCAACACACAGGCTTCAGGAAGCTGACTGGGCAACGCATCTGGAATGCATGCGGGAGCGGGCAACACTGAGGGTGCCATCGAGCTCAAGGTAGCGGCACGTCAGCAGAAGAAGACGATTGGTATAAATATGCGTTTTTGATCGAGGAAGAATGGGCCCCGGGAAATCTTTAGTCTCGACACTTGGCAGCAAGGTGTCACCCTTTTGCCAGGTGGATGCTTTTTCTAATGACTGGGCAATTACAGTTAAGTATGTGTTTTATGGTTATGTCTATGCAATGTCTAAGATGTTTTTTTAGTCAAAATTGATAACCCTTGTGTGGGTTCTTTTGATTTCATGGAATGGTTTCCCCTTTGTTGGGGTAGTCAAGGCTAGACAATCTTATTTTGTGATGAATGAAGCTCAGTACTACTGAGGCCATTCTTCACTGTAATTACTTTTTTTTATAACATATTAATAGAACAATCTTACTTAGAAAAAAAAATCATAGTCCACCATGGTCGAACATTACATTATGAAAAATATTTTTTTAATATGAAAATCAATCAATGTCGCATTGTGTCAAGGATTGTCTCAATATGAAAATTATCCATGGTCAACCATGTTCCAATGTTACATTATGTCAAATATTGTCTCAATATGAAAAATCAACCATGGTAAATTATGGTGAGTCAATATTCAATAACCATAGTGGCATTGTGAAAAATATTGTCTCTTGGTCCAACATCACATTGTGACAACCATGGTCCAATGTCGCATTGTGAAAAACATTGTCTCTATATGAAAATCAACCATGGCCAACCATTCGCAACGTCGTATTTTGCCAAAGTTTGTCTAAATGCGGAAATAAGTCATGGTCAACCATAGTCCAAAGTCGCATTGTGAAAAATATTGTGTCAATATGAAAATGTCACAAACTATGGTCAATCATGTTTATTTTAGTTTTTATATAATTTAGGTTTATAATATTACTCCCTTGGGTTTATAATACCTTGGTGTTTTAGAATTAATCCCTTGCATTTATCAATCTAAGGGTTCATATCCCTTAGGTTTATCAATTGATGCAGGAGCATCAAGACCCTCTTCATTTGTAAATATGGAATAAAAAGGGGGGTGTGGTAATTTTAAATATTTTGTTATTTTTAACAAAATAGGGAGTGTTTTTAGGCATAAAGCAGTGAATGTGGATCATTATGGGATAAGGAAAGATTTTCTATTTTAGCACAGGGAAAAAGATGGGGAAAAGCCTCAAGATGCTTTTTACCATATGTATGCATTGCATGTAGACTCTTAGAGCTTTTAGTTGAGTGATTCTAGATCATGCTTAGTTTTATAAATTAGGAATACTCAAAGACATTGAGGAGCAGAGAGAAGGAGTGAGTATGAGGAATAAGAGGCCATGATTTCTCTTGTAAATAATTTATTTCTTATTTAATTATTTCAGTGATTTGTGTGCATATTTATTGTCTGGAACTTTGAGAGCTTTTAACATTTATCAGGGATAATATGCTGGATTTACTGTGTATTGCAATGCATGGTTATATGCATAGACAAAGTTTAAAGATTCTGGGTTTTGCGGGTTGTGCCCTGCATCAAGTGGTATCAGAGCAAGAATAGCTCTGTTTGAAGGCTCAAGTTTTTTTTTTTTAAGTTAAGTTAATTGCATGTGATGAATGAATGTTAGATTTTGGAATTGATGAATATTGCATCTAGAGTGTAGTGATAAAGGAGTCCAGCAAGGGATTCTAAGTGAATGTGGCAGAACCTAAAGATTCAACAGAGGTTGAATAAGGTTGCAGATGAGAGAAGCCTACAGGAGCAGTGGAGGATGCTCCAAAGGTTCCAGCAGAGGACCAATGATTACCAAAAGACCAGATCCGGAGGGAAGGATTGGTGAGGTAAGTGGCAGCAAGAGAGGTTGTTGTGGTAGAGGCTTCATGCAACTCATAGGTGAGGAACTTATGGTGAAGGAGATGACTACTGAAAGTCATAAAGGAGAGAGCAGAGGTTCAGAAGGAGGCCACAGTAGAAGAGAGAAGAAATATGCCAAGGCAAATGGCATAAGATAGCAGTTGACTCGGGAAGAGTATGAGAGAGAGAGAGATAGTGTGAAAGGTTTTCTGGTTGGGAGCCTTCGAGCAGTTTGTAAAGGGCCATCAATTCAAATTATCTGGCCAAGTTTGTAAGTAGTTGTTTTATTTTAAATCATATGTATACAGATTGGATGTTTGTGAAATCACTGAACTTGTTTTGTTAGTCTGCCATTTCCACACTGGAGGAAAGTTTTTTAAACTGATGATGCGTTCTGTGTATGGGCGAAATTAATGTAATTGTTATGAAATACAGATTTTATTTAACCATGGTTCAACTTGTGAACTGGTATAGCTGCTGTGGTTTTTCTATTATATAGACAGCGAACATTCTAATGAATTGAATTTAGGGGATTTTATAACAGTCCTGTGAATTTTGAAACCCGTGAACTTAATCAAGCTCTTTTATCGAAGTCTTTACAGCCTGTATGTGCATTTTAATGTCATTACCAATTGTGTCATATTATAGGATAATTTTGCTTGGATTTCAGCCTAGATCCAGGCATTGAGACTATAAAGTGAAACAAGTTTTGAATGGGAATTGAGAGAAAATAAAAGAATTTGATTATGGATGAAGATTTTTAAATCCTAGAAGCTTCTGACTTGAAAAGTTGAGATTGCCAGATTCAGTTTATTGGAAAATGGAGGAAATGCATGCTTATATGTGGGGTGTTTAAAGATCCTGGTTTTGCAGGCTTGTTTGCCCTGCATCAAGTGGTATCAGAGCCAGGTTTCGATCCTAGGACCTGTGGGACATGCCTTATGTTTTTTTATTCTAACAATTGTTTTGTGAATACAGGTCTTACTGGAGATGCTGGAGAAAATATGTTTGACAAAGAAATTGAATTGATGAGTCATATGATGATGGAGGAGTCCTGGAAGAGACCAGCAGCAGTAAAATAAAGGAGAAGTAGCAAGAGGAAGACAACAGAAGATTGCGAGAGTGCAGCTAGTGGAGCAAAGCAGCATAAAGTATGGAGACCTGGAGAAGAACAATAGACAAAAGCAGCGACAAAGGGAAACTTACAGCACAAGGTGTGGGATCCAGGCATACACAGATCCCAACACATGATCAGGAGATCATGATTAATTTTAAGGTTGGGTGTATGATGTAGGAGCATCAAGACCCTCTTCATTTGTAAATATGGAATAAAAAGGGGGGTGTGGTAATTTTAAATATTTTGTTATTTTTAATAAAATAGGTAGTGTTTTTAGGCATAAAGCAGTGAATGTGGATCATTATGGGATAAGGAAAGCTTTTCTATTTTAGCACAGGGAAAAAGATGGGAAAAAGCCTCAAGATGCTTTTTACCATATGTATGCATTGCTTGTAGACTCTTAGAGCTTTTAATTGAGTGATTCTAGATCATGCTTAGTTTTATAAATTAGGAATCCTCAAAGACATTGAGGAGCAGAGAGAAGGAGTGAGTATGAGGAATAAGAGGCCATGAATAGGCCATGATTTCTCTTGTAAATAATTTATTTCTTATTTAATTATTTCAGTGATTTGTGTGCATATTTATTGTCTGGAACTTTGAGAGCTTTTAACATTTATCAGGGATAATATGTTGGATTTACTGTGTATTGCAATGCATGGTTATATGCATAGACAGAGTTTAAAGATTCTGGGTTTTGCGGGTTGCGCCCTGCATCATCAATCCCTTGGTCCAACGCACATTGTGAAAAACCATGGTCATCCATAGTCAATCATGGTCCGGTGTCGAATTTTGACAAAGATCGTCTCAATATAAAAATCAACCATGGTCAACCATTGTCCAATGTCTCATTTTGCTAAATATTGTCTCAATATGAAAAACATCATGGTCAACCATCGTCCAACGTCCCATTCCAACAAATACTGTATCAATATGAAAATCAACCGTGGTAAAAAATGGTTAATCATGTTTGTTTTAGGGTTTATATACCTTGGGTTTAATATTATTCCCTTTGGTTTATAATCCATTGGCTTTATTATTCCATTGGATTTATAATATTTATGCTAGGGTTTTTATACCTTGAGTTTCTTAATATTGATCTCTTGGATTTAATATTATTTCCTTAGATTGATAATCCTTTGGGTTTTTAGTATAAATTCTTTAGGTTAAATATAAATCCTTGAGTTAATTAATTAATAATAATTAATATAAATTATATAAAAACTATATTTATATTAATAAATATATTATTATTATTATTATTTATTAATTAATTTAGAATTAATTTTTAATAATGAATAATTATTATTAATCATTAGTTATTAATAATGAATGAACGAATAATAATTAATGAAATGAAAATGAATTATTTTAATTAATTAACAATATTTATATTGATAAAACCATATTAATAAATAATAAAATAATAACATAATAATTATTTAATTGTTATTATTCATTATTAATATTATTATTTAATGATTTAATAATAGTGAATGAAATATAAATGAATCATAGATTTTTTAATAATAATTTAATTATTTATTTATATAGTTAATTAATTAATTATTTAACAGATGAATGAAATAATTATTAATTAACTATAATTAACTAATAATATATTGTTAAATTTAATTAACAATAAAAATAATAATAGTAATAAATAATATCAACCATATTTACTAATGTGGTTGTGCATGTGATCGATATAAGTCTTCGACGTATATCAACAACATTTACTAATGTGGTTGTGCTAGTTTAAACTCAATGAGATGTCAATTCTAAGAAACTTGTTTTACACAATCAATTGTCTCCTACAAAGTTCATGGGAATTGGATATGATTGATATGGAGTTGAATGCAATTGTGTTTATGTTAATGAAGACATGGAAATATGAAACAAAACTTTTATTGTTATGATGGGGATGAGATTTTGGGGGTGAACTAAAATCCCATTTCCCCAATAAATTGTTCCTAAGGCTTGTCGGTTATGGGCCCATGAAGCCAATCAGAAACACTTCTCACGGTCTCACTTACCTTATGGGCCAATGAGTCATTCATCTTTTCAAGAACTATGCTTTGTTCTTGGAATACTGAAGGCCCTTGCCAAAACAAACTAGGTGACAATGCATGATGATGTTCTCATCATTCTTCATCCACACATGCGCTTTCTTTTTGGGTTTCTTTGATGGTGTTGATTCCGTGGATTCTGGCTTCCGCTCCTTGCAAAAGGCTATGCATAGGTTCAATAAAATCCACACAGGTCACACAAATATGTGAGCATGTTAATTTAATATCCACGGAGGGGAAAGAAAATACACACTCCCTAATTTCTTAATACAATGCCACACAGGTCTTCAAGGCAACATGTTTAATCCATGAGGTCCTTTGCACAGTAGCTCACATTGATTTGCCTTGGAACTCCACACTTGACACTCCACATTGATTTGGTTGTTCACACACCATTCTGCTCTTTCTACTAACATGGAGTACAATGTTCATGATGTCTGATTTCTCCAACATTCACACAATCTCTTTTCTTCTGAATCAGAGTTGCTGTGGCTGTGGCCTGAGTGAGAGGCTTTGCTCTGACCATTTGAAAAAAATACCATGGCTTCAGAAAATCCAAATCACTGGCAAAAAATTCAAATAAAAAATACACAGAGACAAATTCTTAATAGATGCATTTCCATTATATACAGACTTGATTACAATTTAAGGCATCTCAACCTTAATCTTGTATTCTCCTACAACTACATTGTATCTCCTTACTTAAACTCTCTCACATGCACAGGTTCTTTGTTTCTTGATGCACAAGTGAACTCTTAATATCTCGTTATACATACATAGCAGTTTTAGCTGAATTTTTAACTGAAATGTGTTCACTAACTAAATTTTGTTCACAGTTGGCCACGTGTCTTCTTTCTCTAGTTTTTTTTTCACTAATATGCTCAGATGCTCCTGCATCAGACTCCCGAGGTACAAAAATTTATGACCTCCTGGTCATATGCGTTTCCTTTTCCTTAGTAATTCTACCCATTGTTTTACTTCTTTAGTGGAACTGCCTTCATGATCTTCTGTGAGCTGCAATCAAAAAGTCCCCCATGCTACCAGATACCTTGCCAAGCTTCTCTCCTGAACTTAGTCCTTCAACATCTCTCTGGTTCTCTCCTCTCAAACCAATTGAGCACTCCTGCTCTAGGTTTATTGCAATCTTCTCACCTTCACAAAATAAAATAAAAAATTACAAGCTTACAAATCTTCAGCAAAACTGTACCTCTTCTTTCTTCGAATGCAAAAAATCCTTTCCGTAGAAAACCTTTTCTCGCTCTGATACCACTTGATGGGGATGAGATTTTGGGGGTGAACCAAAATCCCATTTCCCCAATAAATCGTTCTTGAGGCCTGTGGGTTATGGGCCCACGAAGCCAATCAGAAACGCTTCTCACGGTCTCACTTGCCTTATGGCCCAATGAGTCATTCATCGTTTCAAGAACTATGCTTTTTTCTTGGAATACTGAAGGCCTTCGCCAGAACAAACCAAGTGACAATGCATGCTGACGTTCTCATCATTCTTCATCCACACATGTGATTTCTTTTCATGGTTCTTTGATGATGTTGCTTCTGTGGATTCTTGCTGCCGCTCCTTCTTGCAAAAGGCTACGCATAGGTTCAATAAAATCCACACAGGTCACAAAAATATGTGAGCATGTTAATTTATCATCCATGGAGGGGAAAGAAAATACACACTTCCTAATTTCTTAATACAGTGCCACAAAAGTCTTCAAGGTAGCATGTTTAGTCCATGAGGTCCTTTCACAGTGTCTCACATTGATTTCGCTCAGATCGCCACACTTGCCGCTCCACATTGATTTGGCTGTTCACACACCATTCTACTCTTTCTACTAACATGGAGTACAATGCTCATGCTCTCTGATTTCTCCAACATTCACACAATCTTCGTTCTTCTGAATTGGATTCGCTGTGGTTGTGGCCTGAGTGAGAGGCTTTGCTCTAGACATTTGACAAAAACACCATGGCTTTAGAAAATCCAAATAGCTGGCAAACAATTCAAACAAAAAATACATAGACACAAATTCTCATAAGACGCATTTCCATTATATACAGACTTGATTACAATTTAAGGCATCTCAGCCTTAATCTCGTATTCTCCTGCAACTACATTGTATCTCCTTACTTACACTCTCTCACATGCACAGGTTCTATGTTTCTTGATGCATGAATGAATTCTTAGTATCTCGTTATACATACATGGTAGTTTTAACTAAAATTTGTTCACTAACTAAATTTTGTTCACAGTTGGCCACCTGTCTTCTTTCTCTAGTTTTTTTTTTTTTTTTCGCTAAGATGCTCAGATGCTCCTGCATCATGTTATCTCGCAAATGACGTCTCTTTCTTCTGAAGAGAAAAATTGATTTGGGATGATCTATAATTGGGAAATCACTGTACCTAAGGAATTTCACAACCTCATTTTCAGCGGCAACAGCACCGCTCCATGCCATAACAACAAGTGGTGAGAATTTCTAGTGGGGAAAAGGTCAACAAATGGCTTTTTAAGAGCTAAAGAAGAACATCAACCAAGCACCAGTTCTGGAATTACCAAAATTGTAGTGACCATTATAGTGGATACAAATGTGAGTGGGTACGTTATGGGAGTTGTCTTGATGTAGGAAGGAAGGTCTATATGCTACAATTTTGAAGTATTTCATGGGGCAGTCCTTAACTATCCTACCTATGACAAAGATCTGTATGCCATGGTGAAAGTTGTGAAGAAGTGGAAGTACTATCTGATGGAAAAGGAGACAGTAATCCACACAAATCACCAGTCATCACAGTACTTACAGGGCCAAAGTAATCTATAACAGACCAGGCTTTACAAGTGGATGGGGATTTTATAACAGTTTCATTTGGTGATCATGTATAAGAAGGGAAGCACAAACAAGTTTGCCAAAATGATTTCAAGGCCACCCACATAAAATATCACAACTTTTGGGACTCTTATGCACATGGATCCACTCACTCATGATGAATACAATGAGGCATATTCAGAATATGAGGAATTCAAGGAGGTGTATCAGCAATTGTAGAGTCAGAGTCATGTGCACGATGGCAATAACACCATTGACTACCATCTCTAGGATGGGTTACTCTAGAGGCTGGGTAACCTATGTATTCGTAGAGGTGAGCGACTGTAGCTGATTAAAGAGGCTCACACCTCTTAGGTTGCAGGGAACTTTGGTGTAGGGAAGACTATGGCTAACTTGTAGTGGTATGTGTATTGGCCTAAGATGTAAGATTAGGTAGCTAGGTTCATAAGAGGATACAAGCTTTGTTGTACCAACAAGCCTAGCAACAAAAAATGAGGTCTATATCATCCTTTACCCGTACCTACTCATCCTTGGGAAATCATTTCCATGTACTTTGTGGGAGGTTTACCAAAAACTAGGAAGGGACATGACTACCTATTCATGGTAGTTCATAGGTTCAACAAGATGTGTTTTTTGATTCCCTGTAAAAATATCATCAACAGGAAAGAAGCAACAAAATTTTTCTTTGGATAGGTCTGGGTGCACTTTGGGATGCAAAGGAGCATCATTTTAGATAGTTATACAAGATTTTTTAGTGCTTTCTGGACTACATTATGGGAGAAGACATACACAATGTTGAAGAGATATACAACATTGCATCCACAGACAGATGGGCAAACCAAATTAGTCAACAAGAATTTAGTGCAACTTCCGAGGGGTTACAAATAGAATAATCCAAAGATCTGGGATTAAAATATGGTATATATAAAACATTCTTACAATAGAGAAGTCCACACTTCTATAGGAAAGTCCCTGTTTTGGATATTTTCCACATTCACCTTTGGATCTTGCATATGGGAAACAAGGAGGAGTGAAGGAACATATTATAGGATATGCTTTGAGGGTTGAAACATTTATAGAGAAGATCACAGAGATCCATATACAAGTTCAAGAAACACTACACACGTCACATGTGAAGTATAAGGCCATGCATGATCAACACATAATAAAGAAGTCATTCAAGGTGGGAGATAGAGTATGGTTACAATTGAACAAGGAGAGGCTGCAGTGGATGGGTAATAAAATCAAGTCTATGTGTTATGTTCCCTTTGAGATACTAGAAAAGGTGGGCGATAATTCCTATCGACTCAGTTTACCAGAATATATGTGCATTTACTCAGTTGTGAATGTAGAGAATTTGAATTCTATGAGCTTTCCATGGTACATCAGGATGAGGAACAGGTCCTACCTTTTGTGGAGGATATGGCACTAGATTCTCAGGTAGAGTTAACAAAAGATACAATTTTGCAAAAGGGGTCTAGAACTACAAGATAGGGGCAGCAATACCTTTGGTAGATTGGATTGAAGGGAAAACTTCCAGGCAAACCTAAATGGTACACTAGAGAGAAGGTGGAGGAAACATTTTCTCACCTCATTCAGTAGAAGCTTTTGGGGACCAAACGCCTCCCAAAATGGGGATGTGTGATCCAAATTTGATCTTATAATATTTTGCATCCATCTCGATGCATTTTGAGTGGAAAAAGTGGAGGAATTAGCTCATAGAATTGTTTTTACCAGTGGGACCTGGTTTGGCAAAACAAGGTCTAAAACCATCTAGGAGAATTTTGAGGCATTAAACAAAGTTTTCTGGGGGTAAAAATTTGTTTCTTTAGAGTCTCACCATTTCATGCTATTCTACACAGAAATATATTTCCAACAACACCAGAAAGGTGCCAATCAGAGTCTGCATGCAAAAGTTATGCCATTCAAAAGTTGACCTTCATGTTTTCACACCTATAATTTAGGAGGATACCTCGTCATCCCCCATTACTAATGGAAAAGGGGATAGCCATGCGATTATGATGTAAAAGAATCTATAATATTATGTATTGTAAATGTAGTTAAGAGTTGATGTAGTCAAAATTAACCACTAGAAGGCTAGGATGTGTTATAAGTGGGCCACTAGGAGGAAGAGGCATTCCATTCTTTTCACAACATTTTGTTCCATAGCTGAATAAAGATAATAACTAGGAGAGATATGAGGTAGACCACATAGAGAGGATCTGTGCACTGTAGTAGCCCATGGGCCACAGGAAATACTTCTTTGTACCTGTAGCCATATTTCCAAATAGAGAAAGCAAGTGAAGTGGTCTCACCTTCCAGTTGGGTTTTGATCTAGGAGGATGTTGGTGGCCACCCTCCTATCCCACTTGGACCCCCACAGCTATCTCTTTGAGTTTTTCAGTTTCCTTAATTGTAGCACAATTTACTATTTTTAGCAGTTTTTAGAGTCCCGAACTTCCAAAGTCATTTTGAGGCCATAAACGACAATTTTGTGGGAAAACTAAGAGCAACATGGGACCATGGATGAATGTTTCACTTCTCAAATTTGTAGCCCCTAGATAGATCTTTCTAACGAGGTATTGTGTGCATCAAATAGAGATCATATGCCAAAGTTACAACCCCACAAAGTTGATGTACCAATTTACCCAAACGAGGCCCACAGTTTGGCATTTCATCTCCTAGGGTTAGGTTCTTCGATGTTTGGGGTTTTCCATTGTTTCTCAATAATAAATATGCCTTCAAGCCTCATTGTAACATAGTTCAGAGGCATGTAACTACCACATCTCTTCTCTAAGATAAGCTACCATTGCCCTAGCTGGTTTATTTCCATTTCTGTTTGTAAGCATATTTCAGTATTTTCCATTAATGAAATGAAGTATTATCTCTGTTGCATCTCTGTATTTATGGTTATCTATAATTTGTTGCATTCCTATTTAAATTTGGATCAGTGGTATCAGATTGGTCTTCTTTTTGTCTGTACTTCTTTGCATGTCTCCAATGAGGTTGGGATATAAGGAGTTAGGGCTTGAACTGCTCGAACCTTTGTAAGACAAGCCTCGCAAATCCTAATGGCCTCCCATGGTGGATGAAAAGAAAGACGAGGTGGTAGGAGATCCTATCAAAATATTTCTCGAAGAAGCCCTCGAGTGACAAAGGAATGCGATGATGGACAACTTTTCCCAGATCCTTCAGCGGCTACATAGGGGCGACGCAACTACTTCCAGGAAATACTCTGGAAATGCCACACCCTTTAAGGTACAAGTTAACTTTGAAATCGCTATATTTGAGGGTCAGATAGACGTAGATGTCGTAGATAAATGGTTAAATCTGCTAGAGGGTTATTTCTCTCTTCATGATTTTTCCAGCCAGGAAAATATTACTTTTTCTCTTCTTAAAGTAGGCCCCCACGTCAAGGATTGGCGGGAAACATACTAGGAGTAGAAGGATAAGAGTACAGGATCACTATGTTCAGCCGCACCCACCTGGAATTCATTTTGGGATTCCATTAAGAAGCAATACTACCCTATCAAAAGTTATGAGGATAAATACATAAAGTGGACCACACTGTGGGAGGGAAGGGACCAAGATGTGCTAGAGTTCACCAATATTTTTCATACCCTTCACGAAAAGTTGGGTATCAAGGATTCTAAGCTGCATTTGGTACTCAAATACTGTGGTTGTCTACATAGGTACATCCAGGATGAGATGGAGTTCTTGGACATCTCCTCGCTTGGCAAGGTGTACCGATATGCTGTTAAGATTGAGCAGAAGTTTAAGCAAAAGAAGCGAGACTTTGGATCTACGAATCTAAAGAACAAAGGACAAAGCTAAGGTGGGGTGACCCAAGACAACCGATCAAAGCCGCAAGAAAAGAACAACACCATGAAAGTTAACTTGTACCTTAGGAACATCACTTTTTCTGCTCTAGAAAATCAGATAGGTTTATGGGGCAACACAAAAGACTCCATCAAAGGGGTGGCCCTAGGGGCATCCTTTTTATATTGGAACATCACTCTTTCTGCTTCAAGGCAGGATTGGGTCTAGCTACAAATATATTGATTAATATGGTGGCTCTAAAACTACTTTTGCATATTTTTATTTGACATAACATTTGAGAGTTTCATGTTTATGGGGATTCCAAGCTTGTGATTAATTAGATCAGATGCATCTACAAGCTCAATGCTTTTTCTCTCTTTCCCCTCTTTAGAAATACTGAGAGCATGCTTTCCCTCATTTCTCATATTACTTTTGATCATGTCTTCATACATAGGAACATTATCACAGACTCCCTCTCCAGCCAAGGTTAGGAATTAGACTCTAGGGTTTGGTTGGTCACCAAATAAAAATATCATCATGTAGAAGAATCCATCCATGGTGATTGGGCAGATCATGGACCTATATAATCATAATACCAGTTGTCACTTTGAGTGATGTTTCGTAATTATGTGGATGTAATATGGTTGGTAGTTATATGTATATGTCAAGACAACATATGTTATTAACACTTGTTACAAGTATGTGATCATTATGCAATAGTCGATAAGCACTTCCATTATTTTTTTAATGCCTTTTATTAGGAATTTACTGATGTAACCCCTTTTTGATATACTAATATAATTTTGCATATATATATATATATATATATAATATATATATATATATATATATATAATATATATATAATATATATATATATATATAATATTAAAGCAATAAAAATACATAAAATTTATTAAAAATTAATAATACATATATAAAAAAATGATATAATATTGTGAATAAAACAAAACCAACCAAATTTAAAAATAAATAGAAAACAACACAACATAAAATTAATTATAATCCAAAACAATAAAATATAAACTAAACCAATAATGCTACATAAGTAAGCTAGTACCGTATTGCATAAGTTAAAAAATACAATAGCATTTCAACTTGTTAGTAAATAGTGGATTTTTTGAAGAAATAAATATAAAATAAGAATAATTTTTCTTATTTTATTTTATAAAAATATATTTTATGATTGATATACATTTTAACCATAATTGTTTTATGTTTCATTTAATTTAAAATGGTTATAATTAAATTTAAAAATAATAAAATTTAAATTATTAAATTGGAAAAAATAAAGATTTTTAAATATTAAAAATTTTGAGATAAAAAATGTTTAATCATTTTTATATATAATACATGCCCATTGTAAAGGAATGATATAATATTGGTGAATTAAAAAAAACACACACAATTTAAAAATAAATAGAAGAAACAAACACACATAAAATTAATTATAATTTTGAAACAACAAAATATAAACTAAACAAATGGTGCTACATAGTAGCTAGTACCTATCACATAGTTATATATAATAACATTACAATTTGTTAGGTAAATAGTGGATTTTTTGAAGAAATAAATAATAATAGTTAATTTTTTTTATTTTATAAAATATATTTGATGATTAATATACTATTTTAACTATAATTATTTTAATACTTAAATTTAATTTCAAAATGGTTAAATTAATTAAATTAAAATAATAATTTAAATTATTTAAATTTGAAAAAAAAATTATTAAAAATTTAGATAAAAAATATTTAATCATTTTTATATATAATACATGCTCATTGTTTTTTTAAATAAACGTAAAAGCTAGAAAAAAAAAATAGAATCATCATTTGTATTGATAAGGGAAAATATAAAGATAAGGGAAACACTAAAGATATACATATTCAAGTTGTTTAAATAGCAAAACACTACCTTTTGGTAAGTTTGATTAATAATACAAATATGGTCTAGTTTGTAGTCCACTCTCAAATGACAAGTCATATGGAAAATAAAATAGGTTTCCTCACGGAAGGGTTTCCCATAGAGCATATCTTGTGTCTTGTGTGTGTGTGTGAGCTTATTATGTCGTTCTCTATTTTTCTCCATAATTTGCATTCACATGAATGCAATAATTACAGTTAAATCTACATATCTTAAAATGTAATAAAACTATAATAGTGTAGAATATGAGATTTTAAGATAATATTATCATATATGTTGTGACAAAGTGTCCAGTGGAATATCCACAACAATTTACGGATCATAACACCATTGGGAAGATCTTTGGGATAACTTCAGTCAACCTCTTCTAGTGAGTCATATATTACTATCTGAGTCACCACACAATCTAGTTTGGACATTCTATATAGTTGGTCAATATACCCCTAGGGTTGGTTACCTTAAGATTGAATGTGATACTCTTCATATGGCTCAACCTTAGTGAGGAAAAATATACAGAAGGTCAAATTCCCTTGGAAAGCAAAGTTATTCATGTGTCATATGATAAAGAGCAAGGCCCATACATGGGAAAACATTTAAAAACATTCTTTATAGGGGCCTGGTAGATGTGCTCTTTGTCATTTGGAGGTTGAATTTTTTTATCACATCTTCGTCACGTCCCTTTTCCATGTTTATTTAGGTAGAGTTGTGCCAAATTTTGCATAAAAAAATTCATTGGGAAGGTGATACAATTGAATCATGCTTATAACACTAGTTGTTTGCACTTGTTCGAAATAAATTATGGGATTTCCCCTTCATTTATGCTTGGGGTATCTTTCTTGAGCGCAATCTTGCAATTTTTGGAGATAAATCTCCAATTGACAGTAAGATAGCTTCTCAAAGCATTGAAATATTATGTTGATATGATTTTGTTCATCCCCCCCCTCCTCATCTCCTCACAGAAACATTCCATTCAAACATACCTCCCATGGGCATTCTTTGACGACGCAACGCAAAAGAACTCCACCAAAGGGTGGCCCTAGGGGCATCATTTTTCTATTAGAACATCACTCTTTCTACTACAAGAAAGGATTGGGTCTAGCTACAAATATTTCGATTAAGATGGTGGCTCTAAAACTACTTTTGCATATTTTTGTTTAACATAACGTTTGAGAGTTTCATGTTTATGGGGATTCCAAGCTTGTGATTAATTAGATCAGTGGAATCTATAAGCTCAATACTTTTTCTCTCTTTCCTCTCTTTAGAAATATTGAGCGTATGATTTCCCTCATTTCTCATATTACTTTTTATCATGTCTTCATAGATAGGAACATTATTGCAGACTTCCTCTCCAAGCAAGGTAAGGAATTAGACTCTGGGGTTTGGTTGGTCAACAAATCAAAATATCATCATGAAGAAGAATCCATCCATGGTGATTGGGCAGATCATGGGCCTATATAATCATAGTCCCTGTTGTCACTTTGAGTGATGTTTCGTAATTATATGGATGTAATATGGTTGGTAGTTATATGTCAATACAATATATGTTATTAACACTTGTTACAAGTATGTGATCATTATGCAATAGTCGATAAGCACTTCCATTATTTTTTTAACACCTTTTATTAGGATTCTGCTAATGTAACCCCTTTTTGATATATATCTATATATATATATATAT
>APFE030018917.1:290242-316077 GCA_000404065.3 Pinus taeda
AAACAAACACACATAAAATTAATTATAATTTTGAAACAACAAAATATAAACTAAACAAATGGTGCTACATAGTAGCTAGTACCTATCACATAGTTATATATAATAACATTACAATTTGTTAGGTAAATAGTGGATTTTTTGAAGAAATAAATAAAATAAAATAGATTTTTTATTTGTTTATAAAATATATTTTATGATTAATATACATTTTAATTATGATATTTTATATATAAATTTAATTTAAATGGGTAAAAATTATTTAATTAAAAATAGTAATTTAAATTATTAAATTTGAAAAAAAAATAAAATAATTAAAAAATTTAAGATAAAAAATATTCAATCCTTTTTATATATAATATATGTTCAATTTTTTTTTAAAATAAATGTAAAAGTTAGAAGATGGATAAAAATCATCATTTGGATTAATAAGTGAAAAATTAAAGATATACATATTCAAGTTGTTTAAATAATAAAAATTCCACTTTACGTTTTGGTATGTTTGATTAATAATACAAACCAGCGGGTCCTTGGGCAAACTCCACACTAGCTCCAAGATGTTGGTCTCTAACTAAAAAGTAAAATGCTTGAGCTTGAGAGGCTTCTGGTCGGTAGGGCCCATAAAATTCACTGGGATGAACGGTATTGTTGAACCAATATTCTAATGGTTATAGAAAGAATTCTCTTGGAACGAAACAAATGACCAATGCCTTTCCACCCAAGTGCTGCTAAACTTCCTATTTCTGATAAGGAAATGGGACAGGATATTGGAGTTGGACTTGTCAATCAATTAATAAACCTTCGAACACAAACCAATATAAATACGAAGCCCCTTTACTTGCAACAATATATCTCAGATTTGTCAATTCTGAAAATCATGAAAATTTTGGTAATATTTTGATAAATTCAGGGGGGTTTTGTAAATCCATGTTAAAGTCGTTAACTTTCAAGTTTTGGGTCCCCCAGAAGTTTTTGATGGTGCTGAAACTATTTTCATTTTCAAAAACATTATTTAAACACTACTTCAGCAAGATTTGTTGAATTGTTTTTGCCCGGATTTCAACCAAAAGTGGTCATCTAGGCAATTCCTCCACCTCGGTAGACTTCTCCTTGCCTGTAGTAGAGCATCATTATAAAACAAGGCCACCTAGCTAGCATTCCCTGCCCCTTAGTTTAATTATTGCATTTTGAAAGATATGAACCAAGTATTTATGACAGATATTTGGATGATTGAGCTCCAATTTAAAATGTGTTTTTCAGTGGTTGATTGTGTGTAAAAATAATGAAGACATTTTTCTTTTCTTTTCTTTTTTTATTCATATTATTTAATACTTAATGAAATCATTGGAGTCGATGCATATTATTTCATGTTCTTCATCATTAATGGAAATTTATATATGTTTAGCATGTTCTCCCATGTGTAACTTTATTATTTATTTGTTAATATAGTTGGAAATTTGTATTTGATGATTTTTTGTTAAAAAGAAGCACATCAATGTATTTTTTTAATACTATACTCATAATTGTTTTATAATTTGTCGCTTATTGAAAAGTTACAAGCTAAAATTTCCTGAAATTTAATTAAAACAAATGTTATATAATAGCTAGTACACCTAGCTTAGTTTAAATATAGCTAAATTAAATTAAAAACACTAAATTCATGTTAGTGTTAAAATTTAGAATTTAGTCAATTTAGATTTTACTAATGGCTTAGCTAAATTAAAGTAAAAACATTGAATTCATGTTAGTGTTAAAATTTAGAATTTAGTCAATTTAGGTTTTACCAATGGCTTAGTCTAACTTATAGAAGAAAACACCTTTTTCACCGGAATTCAACAAAATCCAGCAATACAATTTCAAGATTTGTTGTTCTTTAAAATACATTTTTGAATGCATAAATCGATTCAACACCCTAAAAACCCAGGGCACTCCAATTATGCAGATTAAACAATTTAAGCTCAAGTTTAAAAAAAAAAAAATTCTAAATTTGATTAAAATTATTCATTTCAAAAAAAAATCATTTCATATATAAGTTAGGCTAGGCCTTTACTAATTGGTAAATTGCGATATTTTGTTAATTGTAATGCCTCATTGTGACATTGGAGAATCTAATTGTACTCAACGAAAACAATAGTCTTATTAGTCCCTCACATAATATAAAAATCTATTTCCATGGATGTTTTCAATAGGTATAGTTGTTTTTTAAAAATATATTATTAAATGTTTTTGCAAAATTAAATGATTATAAGAATATTGTTGTTAAAGAAAACATATTTTTTTATATATCTAAAAAAAAGAAGAAGATAAAATTATAAATTTTTAATAATTTAGTCTCTAAAACTTGACTATGTCATTGAAATTAGATTATTATTAATCCTCTAATTAAATTACTTGATTGTACTTATTATATTAGATATAATTAATTTGTATTTATTATTATCTTAGAATATAAAAATATAATTTAATAATTAAAAATATATTTTTATTACAACAAGAATACAAAAATAAAACAACAATCAAACTAGTTTGAAATAATCAACAAAATTATAAAAAAATAAATGTACTTAGAATATTATTGAAATTTGAAAATGTCACATAGAGATTAGATGTATTCGATGTATTCATGCAAATTGTAGTAAAATACTAAAATTCTTTCGCACATGACTACTTTTGATTCGAAATACATAAATCTTTCAAAAAATATCACACAAATATAGTTTGAAAGTATTAATCTAAAATGTAATGCTTGAAAATTACTTTCGAGATATTTTCAAAAAATTATCTTTAAGAGTCGAGTCTTCTTGTCATAGCGCGACTATTATTAACTAAATGAAAACTACTTTTGATATTTTCATAAAATTATTTTAATTTTTTTTAAATATTTTTAAAATATTTTATGAAATAGTAATTGTTATTTAAATTTATATATTGTCCACGAAGCTTAATTTATTGGTAATTACAAAAAAATATAGAGTCAATTCATGTTCCTATGGATTGTCGAGCCACACGGGGTCTTTCTAGTGGCAACACATGACATAAAATAGATACATTTGTCAGTGACTGCTCTATTCAATTCAACAACCTTCCACCTACACAATGGCATGATTGGCGAGTAGGACATATTCACTATTTGAATATTAAATCTGCTCACATGATTCACTGTGCTGCAAAGTACATAACTAGCATTTGCACCAAATGTTGCAAAAGAAACGTCGTAAGGCATAAATTGAGGAACAATCACTACATGGGAATGGGCAAATCTAAATGAGATGCAAATATGTAGTAGAAATGAAATTCGAACGTTGTATAAACAAAAGTTGATTTAGGGTGCCTCACACTATTTTTTATTAATTATTGAATTAATATTGCATAAAAATCTCATAAAATTCAATCAACTTATAATTTAAGGCTCTGATATAAATTTGACTTTGGGTCATTAACATGGTGACACTGTGTCTCAACTACTTAACCACTAAACCACATGCCATCAAAGGAAAGACTGCAAAATGTTATAGGCATTGCCATAGTAAACCCAATGACTCTACACGGAAGAATTTTTGGGGGAGGGTGTTATTGGATGTAACAACACCAAAACAGAGAACTTTTGGAGGAGAGTCTACCATTGACTTAATTTCCATTTTCTTATACATTTGGTTAGATGTACCTATTTTGTTTAATGTATATATATTTTTTTCTGAGTTCCAATATGATGCTCACTAAAAACAAACAGATAAATCTGATGCAGCCTTGCACCAATAGGTATTTGAGGCAGCCTTACACCAATAAGTAAATGGTGTAACGTTTCAATTTAAAACAGCAACATTGGTCCACTGTAAAAAAGCCTTCAAGAGCCATCCATTTCCTCCAACTGGCTACCTCGAACATCTTATAAAGTGATACGATACAACCTTGGCTTTTACACCAATAGGTATAACGATGTAATCATTCAGTTAAAATAGTAGAACTTGTGCACAGTAAGACAATAATGAAGGGTTATCTACTTTCTCAAATTGGCAACACCATTTTTTTAGTTGATGAAAATGCATCATATACCACATTAAAAATCAAAGAGATCTGGTGATTGACAAAATATTTTGTAAAAAAAATACTTGTTTAGATTATAACAAGCAGATCATTGTTTACACAATGGATCACAAAAATTCCATTTGTAAGGGAATAATAATTCGTTAACTTGATCAAACAAGGGAAAGGGTACAGGGTCATAGAAAATGTGGATTCAAGCTGCTGTTGTAACGTTTTTGAGTAACCCACTTATTTTGATGATGTTTTTTGGTTTTGTCCAGATATTTTTCCATGAATAGGATAAAAAGTTGCTACAGTTTTTTTTTAAACATTTGCTAAATAAAATGCTATAATGCTCCATGCACCTGCCATGCACCTCAATTTTTTAATACTAACTTGTACTTGGATGTAACAAGCTGTAAATCAGAATTGGAAGACAAAAGGATAGTGTGTGAAAAAGGTGAAAAACAGAAAATAAAAATAGACTTTCCTGTCAGCCTCGTACCATGCCACAGAATGGACCTTACTACAAATGGCCAAAGCCTCTAAGTCTGTGTTTCAGCGCATTAGACATTGGGATTTTTCTCTCCCCTTGCACGCAGTTATGATATATAAGGTGGCTTTTATCTTTATTGTGATTAACATGTTGACTCTGTTCCATCTGCATCTATGTTCTAGATTTACTTGCTTTTTAATCAGGCCATCAATAGGGGCTTATAAATTTTCATGCATTGTTGCCAACAACACAGTTGCTATTGCAGTATAGTTCTCATGCTAGATTTCCAACTTTCTTATTTATCTATCCATATCTAGTTATCAAAAACACATATTTTGAGTGCCTACTTTAATGAAGTCTCCACCAGTGGATGAGTCACACTATCTGTACAACATTCTTGAAGGAAATCAGATGAGGAATGGAAAGAGGACCTTAAGTAGTGCAAGAGAAATGAAATGGTATTTTGTATTCCTAAGCCTTTTTAGATAATGAATAATGCAGTGTGGCGAAAGTGATTCCAACCTTCCTAATGATCTTTTGTATAGAATTCCTAATTATTGTGAATTGCAAGTTTTTTCCAGACAGGAATAGCTTGTAAAAATAAAATTCCATCACACAGTCAAGGAAACTCATCTGGTAGTGGTCCAAAGTACCTCGTCAAAGGCCCTGGTACTTCATGAATTCAAAGGATGCATCTAGGTTTGCATGTCATCATGTTGTAGCGAAACGCTACAATTTGTTTGAAAAATTTAAACCAAAACAAAAATCTTGCATTGCATTCAGAAGTAAAACTCACTTGGCAAAGGGAAGCATTTAGAAATTTTAAGGAGGTCAGCTTCCAGTATGTAAAGTGATAAGGAAATATGGTAGAAAACCTATTGGATAATATTACAATAGAGGAGGAATAGAAGGATCAGACCTAAACACAAATTCATTGAACTTAGCTGAAGGGGAGTGGACGTCAAGCTTCAAAAATTGGTCCAATCAAATTGCAATGATCTTTAGGAAGTCTTTTATCTAAAGTTCATTTGTCTTGTTTCAATCCCCTAATTTCAGAGGCCCAGTATTCCCCAACATTATTATGGGTTACAGTCCAATCATGTAAGCGTTTTTAGAAGGACCTGTTTTAATTTGAGAATTTATGAGAGATACCACATAGAATTTAAAGGTTGAAAATAAATCAGCTTAATAATTTCAAAGGGTGGAAAAAGCCATGCAAGGCTATAAATTTAATAAGAATACTGTTGGCCAGCTCAAAGAGGGAGAAATATTGTTATGTGGGAATTGTAAATCCATGAGGAGGAATTTAGAAGGACCTGTTTTAATTTGAGAATTTATGAGAGAGATACCACATAGAATTCCAAGGTTGAAAGTAGATCAGCATAATAATTTCAAAGGGTGGAAAAACCCATGCAAGGCTATAAATTTAACAAGAATACTCCTGGCCAGCTCAAAGAGGGAGAAATCTTGTTGTGCAGGAATTGTAAATTGTTCAACTCTATGTTTGTATCCAGTGATCTATCATTTTACTTGAATGTGAAAAGAAGTTTTGTAAGATGTGGATATCCTTCAGCAAAAGAAGCAAGTAGCATGCAAAATTATTTGCATACCGATTTCAATGAATTCTCAAATACTATTTCATTTGATTTTTATTGTCAAAAGAACATGATACAACTTCATCATATTGAGATGTCCAAATCTATCATAGACATTATTGACTGCATTCGAACGGATTCTAAAATGTTTTATGAGTTAGATAATGAGCTAAAAATAATAGTACATACATTTCCAGACCTGAAAAATCTTTGTATTCTACATGTTAATCAGGTAGAGCTAATGAGTTTGATCAAGGATAGGGTTTCCCAAATAGGTTCCTTGAAATATGATACAACTTTGAGAGGACTTGGCACTATGCATATATTATAGAAGACAACTTTTGAAGTTTGTTTCTAAGTGTTCAGGCAGCATATCTGTATTTGATAGAGTTGGTTCAAAGCATAGAGTTTTTGCAAGACTCTATAAAATGACCCTATTCTTTGCTTACATATGAATTTCTCGAACATCAATAAGCACTTTGGATGTAAGAGCACCAAAACAAAGAACTTTTTGAGGAGAGTCTACCATGGACTTCATTTCCATTTTCTTATACATTTGGTTAGATGTACCTAATTTTTTTAATGCATATATAATTTTTTCTGAGTTCCAATATGATGCTCACTAAAAACAAACAAATAAATTTGATGCAGCCTTGCACCAATAAGTAAATGGTGTAACGTTTCAATTTAAAACAGCAGCATTGGTCCACAGTAAAAAAGCCTTCAAGAGCCATCCATTTCCTCCAACTAGCTACCTCGAACATCTTATCAAGTGATATGATACAACCTTGGCTTTTACACAAACAGGTATAACGATGTAATCGTTCAGTTAAAATAGTAGAACTTGTGCACAGTAAGACAATAATGAAGGGTTATCTACTTTCTCGAATTGGCTACACCATTTTTTTAGCTATTGAAAATGCATCATATACCACATTAAAAATCAAAGAGATCTGGTGATTAACAAAATATTTTGTAAAAAAATTACTTGTTTAGATTATAACAAGCAGATCATTGTTTAAACAATGGATCACCAAAAGTCCATTTGTAAGGGAATAATAATCCGTTAACTTGATCAAATAAGGGAAAGGGTACAGGGTCATAGAAAATGTGGACTCAAGCTGTTGCTATAACGTTTTTGAGTAACCCACTTATTTTCATGATGTTTCTTGGTTTTGTCCAGATATTTTTCCATGAAAAGGATACAAAGTTGCTATAGTATTTTTTTAAACATTTGTTAAATAAAATGCTATAGTACTCCATGCACCTACCATGCACCTCAGTTTTTTAAAAATAACTTGTACTTGAATGTAACAGGCTATAAATCAGAATTGGAAGACAAAAGGATAGTGTGTGAAAAAGTTGAAATATAGAAAACAAAAATAGAAGTAAATCAATTTTTCACATCATATGTAAAAGAACTTATATTCAGATCTAAATGAAACATCCAGCTCCCCCATAAACTTTATGTAATGGATGAGCTTGTATACTCTCTGTCATTAAAGGACAAGTAATGTTTTCTGTCATGGATGCCCCACCATATAATTTAAAGGTTCTCCCATTAAGATTTCTGCAAATGGATGGGCTCTCAAACACTCTTCCATTAAAAGACAAGCAAACCATTTATATTAAAAATAAGATTATATGAATAAAAAAAATACTTATTAGGATAACAGTGATGTGGTACTTATTAGGATAAAAGCCAGACAAACCATTTATATTAAAAATAATGTCGTATTGAAGAGACTATATTGAAGCAAGCTCTGCTCTGTCTCTTGCTTGTTATTCCAGATGAAGCAGCCTTCAATAGGATGAATCATCTACTTTAGCATCCAACATGAATTGTTTATAGGTATTGACTGGACAACTTTCCTTCCTTCACAATATAATTCTGTGAAGGGAAATATTTGTGAGCCAACTTCATGCATCAATAGCCATGAAGGACTAAAGCACTGACTTCATTCTATTTTAGATTTTGTTTATTTCAAAACTAATAACCTATAAAATCAATAAGATGGAATGAGCTTCATGCTAATCTTTTATCATTCATTCCTACATAATGCTTTGAACAATCATTTGTCTTAGGAATGTATTTGAGAGTCCAATATTTGATGCATTGTTTTATTTGAGAGAAGCGAGCTCTTCTCTGGCTCTTGCTTGTTATTCCAGATAAAGTAGCCTTCAACAAGATGAATCATTTGCTTTAGCATCCAACATGAATTGTTTATAGGTATTGACTGGCCAGCTTTCTTTCCTTCACAATATAATTCTGCGAAGGAAAATCTTCTCCCTTGAAGTATCTGTCTAGAATATCCTGTGTTCTAGCTGCATAAATTATCTAAAGTAGAGATTTAATGAACAATTAGTCAGAAAACTCGCAAGAATATCTCTGTACGTTTTATGATTCCAATTTTTTGCTTCTAAAGATGACAAAAATTATGAATTAATGACAGCATTAAAGCTTTGTGCAATGGACCATGATGCAATATAATTGACTTTTTGAATTATTTATGAGGTATGTTTGTTAATCAAAGAAATTTCTAGAAACAAAGGGGTGAAATCGGATGAAATGTGACACCTATCCATCTATTGTAGCCCCAGAGATATGGGGAGTCATAGCATGGTTTGGCATGGAGCACCATGGATGATCTTTTGGAGCAGGTTGAGCAAACCAAGAGTTAGCAATGTACCTGTTTCCATCACTGCAATTGGCAGTTAGCAATGTGACTATTTCCATCACTGCAATTGTCAAGCTAACTTGTTATAACAAACATGAACATATTTTAGAAATTTAGAACACAAAAGAATGGTGTTGAAGAGGGAGTCCATACAGGTTGCTTGATTTTACTGAATTTGTGGAAAACCTGTGATCAGTTATGAAACCAACGTTTCGGACTAACTTGGTGAGTCCATCATCAGGGCAATGAGATAGTATTTGAGAAGAGAGAATGAATTTCAGAACCTTATTAATAGTTGAAAGGTTTTTAATTTTGTTATTATTGTTTTTGGTCGGCTAATTAATTAATAATTTGAATATTTATTTCAATGAATATTAGTTGATTAATTATTTATTTAATTATATTTATTTATTTAATTATTATTATTTATTTTAAATATTTATTTATTTTAATTATTATTTATTTAATTATTTATTTATTCTTTTATTTTATTTGATTAATTATTTATTTAATTATATTTATTTATTTTATTTATTATATATTTAGTTGATTAATTATTTATTTATTATATTTATTATTTTTAATTATTATTTATTTGTTTTAATTATTATTTATTTATTTAATTATATTGATTTATTTTAATTATTTATTTTATTTATTTATTATATTTGTTTATTTATTATTATTATTGTTGATCTTCTATAATTTTATTTTTATTATATAAATATCTATTTTTAATATGTTTTTGAATTCTATCTATTATTATGTTATTACTAAAATAGTTATTTGGATATGTGTTATTATTTAATTATTATTTGGATTGATATAATTAATCACTCTTAATTATATTTATTTAATTGGTTCACTATTAATGTTATTTACTATTTGTTATTATTATATAAATGTTATTATTGTTATTATTATTTATATATGTGTTTATGTTGTATATATTATATTTATTTAATTGATTAGGTATTAATGCTTATTTAATATTTGTTATTAATATATTAATGTTGTTATTATATTTGTTATTATTCTTTATATATGTATATATGTATTCATGTATTTGAATATATATAAATGTATTAGTTATGTTGTGATTGTTATTTTATATTTTATTTAATTCTGTTTACTTATAATATTATTATTATACTTTATTTTATTATTATTATATAATATAGAATATTGCTGTTATTAATTTGATTATTTATTTATTTTATTTTAGTTTTATTTAATTTTAAAGAATGTGTAAAATGATTGATTAGTGCTTTTTTGTTTTATTTATTAGGGGCTTCCATGTGTTACTTAGCTTAAGGCCATCATCTCTATTCATGTTATTAGAGGTTTTTTCGATTTCTATAGCTTCCTTCACCCTTCTTTTTAAGTAATGGTCTTCTTTATGAATTAATTTTGTCTGTTCTATGCAGATATAGTGTGAGGACGAACATGCATGCTCAGCTAGACCTGATTTTTCTTATCTATTTTTTGAAATATCATTGATATGTTCTCTTAACCTAATGCCGAATGATCTTCCTGTTTCACCTATATATATTTTACCACAAGAACAAGGAACAGAGTAAACACCTTTGAGATTTTTTGGGTCTATTAGGTCCTTGGCGGAGTTTAGCATGTTTTTGATGGTGTTGGGGGGTGTGAAGGCCACCATAATGTTATGCTTGGTGAGAATTCTGGATATTTTGTCTGTGGTGCCTTTAATGTAGGGTAAGGAGATTCTAGGGTTTTCTAGGGTTTTCCTTTTTTGGTTATTGGTTGTGTATTTTTTGATAATTTTATGGATAATTTTTTTCTCATAGCCATTGTTTATGAAAACTTTGTAGAGGTGGTTGAGCTCTTCTTCTAAATGTTCAGGGTCTGAGATTCTTGAAGCTCTGGTAGCTAGGGTTTTGATGACACCTACCTTTTGCTTCGGGTGGTGGTGGGAATCTGAGTGAAGGTATTTGTCCGTGTGAGTTTGCTTCCTGAAGACTTGGTGGCTTAGCTTGCCATTTTTCTTAGTGAGGAGGACATCTAGGAAGGGGAGCTGGTTGTCTTTTTCAATCTCAATAGTGAATTTAATGTGTTCTGAGAGGCTATTTAAGTGGGATAAGAATTCATTAAGCTTTTCTAATCCATGTCTCCAAGAATGATTTATTGTATTTTAATTGCCTCCAAGAATGAAAAAAAGGACTGCCAAAGCATAAAATTATAGTTACATTGTTTTATTAGCAACATATCATCATGCTCTTTCTGAATCTGAGATAAATGTTTGATGATGGGACTTGTATGTCCATTATTGACATTGGGAAGTAAGAATTACATGGTGTTCTACATCCTTTCACATGGTCTAATATAGAACCTAGAAGTCCACAAATGAAGTGGAAGCCAATTTACCAGAGATTACCCAAATACTATATTTTCACCAAATCAGACAAACAATGACTTGAGTATGGCTATAATCAAGAGAAGCTTCAATAATGCTTTCCCACATAATGCTTTCCTCAATAATGCTTTGTCTTCAGAAAATCTTCGTCCATTACTCTAGTCATTAATTAGGATTTTCAGTTCATGTATATTCAAATTGGAGCCAACTTCTATCAACCATCTAAGCATGCAAACATTGGCATAAAAACGAAGACGAGATTCTGCTAGAGAAAAGGAATCTTGAAGCATACAAGTCATTATTATCTCAAAGCTGCTTGTGACTCAACAAAAGCAGACTTTTAGGCCCCAAGGGTTAGACTGAGAGGACAAATCTCAGGGGGTTAATGCTCCTGCCTCAATTTGAATTCACAGACTTAACTGTTTTGTGTGGTTGGGCCTCTCCATGGGACCTAGGGTTTATAGTGGCAGACCAATGGACTCAAACCCATGCCTAGCGGTTATGAATCCACTCAATTATTGATTCCCTTAATAGAAATAAAAACAACAAATTTTCCTACAAGCCTCGTACCATGCCAAAGAATGGGCCTTACTGCAAATGGCCAAAGCCTCTAAGTCTGTGTTTCAGCACATTAGACATTGGGATTTTACTCTCCCATTGCATGCAGTTATGATATATTAGGGGGCTTCTATCTTTATTGCGATTAACATGTCGACTCTGTTCCATCTGCATCTATGTTCCAGATTTATTTGCATTTTAATCAGGCCATCAATAGGGGCTTATAAATTTTCATGCATTGTTGCCAATAGGATAATTGAAATTGCAATATAGTTCTCATGCTAGATGGCCAACTTTCTTCTTTATCTATCCATATCTAGTTATCAAAAACATGGATTTCGAGTGCCTACTTTAATAAAGTCTCCACCAGTGGATGAGTCACACTGTTTGTACAACATTCTTGAAGGCAATCAAATGAGAAATGGAAAGAGGACCTTAAGTAGTGCAAGAGAATTGAAATGGTATTTTGTATTCCTAAGCCTATTTAGGCAATGAATAATGTAGTGTGGAGAATGTGATTACTACCTTCCCGATGATATTTTATATAGAATTCCTAATTATTGTGAATTGCAAGTGTTTTCCAGACATGAATAGCTTGTAAAAGATAAAATTCCAACACACAATCAAGGAAACGCATCTGGTAGTGGTCCAAAGTACTTTCACAAAGGCCCTGGTACTTCATGAATTTAGAGGATGCATCTGGGTTTGCATGTGATCATGCTCTAGTGAAATGTTACAATTTGTTTTAAAAATTTGAACCAAAACAAAAATCTTGTATTGCATTCAGAAGTACAACTTCCCTAGCCAAAGGAAGCAGTTAGAAAGTTTAAGGAGGTCAGCTTCCGGTAGGTAAAGAGATAAGGAAATATGGTAGCAGACCTATTGGCTAATATTGCAATAGAGGAGGAATTGAAGGATCAGACCTAAAAACAAATTCACTGAACATAGCTAAAGGGGAGTGGACGTCAAGCTTCAAAAATTGGTCTAATCAAATTGCAATGATCTTTAGGAAGTCTTTTATCTAAAGTTCATTTGTCTTGTTTCAATCCTCTAATTTCAGAGGCATTTTAGAGGCCCAGTATTCCCCAACATTACTATGGGTTACAGTCCAATCATGTAAGCTTTTTTAGAAGGACTTGTTTTAATTTGAGAATTTATGAGAGAGATACCACATAGAATTCCAAGGTTGAAAGTAGATCAACTTAATAATTTCAAAGTGTGGAAAAAGACATGCAAGGCTATAAATTTAATAAGAATACTCCTGGCTAGCTCAAAGAGGGATAAATCTTATTGCGCAGGAATTGTAAAGCCATGAGGAGGAATTTAGAAGTACATGTCTTCATTTGAGAATTTATGAGAGAGATACCACATAGAATTCCAAGGTTGAAAGTAGATCAACTTAATAATTTCAAAGGGCTGAAAAGCCATGCAAGGCTATAAATTTAATAAGAATACTCCTGGCCAGCTCAAAGAGGGAGAAATCTTGTTGCGCAGGAATTGTAAAGCCATGAGGAGGAATTGTCATGAGAGCCAAGGAATTTGTTGAGAAGTGAAAATTGGTGGGGAGAAGACATTGAAAATGTAAATTCCCAAATAATAGTAAAGCACAGAAGACACCAGAGGTAGGAAGGGACCCAAGAGAAGGATCAAATAGGGGACAAAGAGGAAGCACCAAAGGAGCAATCTATCTTTCCCAATTTTGGAGTATCAACGCAACATGGCTCATCAAGAGAGGCTTGTGGAATAAACTTCTAGGTTCGAGGAGGAGAGATTCTCTAGAAAAATTAAGTAGGCAAGGAAAGTTGTTTAGGTAGCCTGGAGCTGTAAGACCTGGGAAAGTCTAGGCCATAAAGAAATACCTTCTTGGTGGTGCAGGAAGAAACAGGAGGTGCAGTCTTTGGCTGGAAATGGATTTGACTTGGAAGACAAGGAGAAAAGGAATGTGAATAAGTATTGTTCACAAAAAAAACTGAACCATGAAGGGGAATTGACGAAGCCAAACTGTTCATAATCACTGTTACATGCAATGTGAAAATGGTAGGAAAGAAAACACGACTATGACAAAACATGGAGGATATTCACCATTTAAATAAATAAAAACCGAAGGGTTTGAAAACCCAGAGTTGTCGTCATACCCATAATTCAAAGTTATAGAGAAACTAAAATTCACTCATAAAATCATATACTCCAAACAGTATATTGTCAGAATGCAGACAGGAAGACATTTATCAAAATTCGGGTAGTATTGTAAACATTTGAATCCTGATTCATTCAGAAAATCGTAATACCCAGAGAAGGGGCAGGCTGAATGGCCACATTCATAAAAGTTATATGGCTGAGCTGACTAGAAAATCCATGTCTAATTTCGGCAGCATGATTCCAGAGCCAGTCGTGAAACCCTAACACCAAAATATGGCAGACGAGAACCTAGCCATTGCAAGATAGGAAAAAAATAAGTGAGCAAAAAGTTAGGATATCTGTAATGTGATAAATAAATTGACAGTTTCAACAAAAATCCTAAAATAACTAACCCCATAAACTGTTCAGGCCAATTGAATTCTAAGCCCCATAAACAATTCAAGATAATTGATTTCTCCCATCAAGAATACTTCAGACTAAAGGAGGAGAACCAATGTAGCACCAAATAAAATGAGAAAAAGCCTGGTGTGATCATGATAATGCCAGGAATTATACGATATGGACATGGAGGGTCGTACGGATTACCTAGCACCCTAGAAGTGTTTTAATGCACATTAGAACTGGTAGCGGTGGTGGAAAAATTCCAAACAAATACTAATAAAGAATATGTATTTGGGGGTTTTCAGGTAGGGCCTATTGTGTTGCCCTGAGAATTGAACCCATGACTGGGGCTAAGATCCCAAGGTAGTCTTCAGATGAGAACGTTGTATGAAGGAACCAACCTATTGTTGTATCCATTTACTCCCATTGAATGCCATCTAGAGCTCTGACTCATAAGACCACCATTGTTGAATCCCATGAGCTTCCGAAAATTTCATGGGGCCCTTGGAAATCACATACATTTGGTAGCCACATGATCCATACCAGAGACCTCTGGCATGACCTCCATTGATTTTTCTTCATCCCCATCACATTTCTTGTGTTTTTTGCAAGAACCAGAGTAGTAACAACAGGTGTAATCGCTATTGTTGACATAAAGATGGGGAACCCATTTCTGGATTTGCTGACAAAAATTAACTGAATCCACCTCTGCCCCATCCTCTGATTGTTTATCAAGGCCTTCTAATTCCTTATTTCCTTTTCTCTTAGAAGGAAAAATAGCTCTCGTCACGCCCTTCACTGCATTCCACATCAGTCCAAACTTGTCAACAATACTTCAAAGACCCATGGGCAATGAAATAGAAGGAGGATTGAACAGATGAGATTTGAAAAATATGCCTCAAATGTTAAGGTCTTCACCACCTGCAAAGCCAGGCCAGCCCCCAATGAATGCCCAACCATGCACACTTCATTGCTCCCATATTTCTTCACTATTGTCCTGACTGCCTCCAGTGTCCTGTGGAACCGACAGGAGCCACTAAGGTCCTCCATTGTTAAAATTCTCAGATCATCTTGTATGTCCCTTTTGATTGTAGCAGCCCTCAGTAGGGTCCCTCTGAGAGTTATTATTTCCTTTGGGAGCTTTACTAGGTCTCACTACCAGAAGATCAGAGAATCCAACATACCTGTCCCATTCAAGCCTTGCTCCAAAGATGGATTCATCCCTCTCATCCACCAATTCTTCCAATACCTTGTATTTGAAGGGCTTCCACCATTTGGTTGCCAACGCTGCATCTCTGTCTTGTTTTTCCTGCTTGTCAAGTTCCAGCAGATATGCAGCCTGTATAAAGCACGCCATCACTGTGTGCTTGTAATTTTCATCATTCCTGTACAAAAACAAAGGAGATTTTATTTTGATAGAATTGATGCAAGGAAGCTGCCGTAGATATTACCTGGCATCCTAGCATGAGCAAAGTAAGTGACAAAAGAAAAGGTGAAGGTACGAGCTGCTGAGCAGAGCTCCTCCTGGCACACAAAAGGCAAATGATAGAAAGACATTTACGGGAGTTCATTTCAGAGGGAAACACCTTACGGCATAAATATAATGATGGAAAAATAAGAGCCCACACAAATTACCTAATCAAAATAGAGAAAAAATAAATTTAAAATTTTTTAAAAAATAAACTAATTTTTTTGTAATCTTTACATTAAAAAAAATTATTTTAATTTTTTAGTCGATTTAGATTTAATGTCAAAATCAACACACTATGAATACATTATTACCATGTTACAGTAGGGAATAATAATGTAATAAAGTATCATTACAAAATAAGAGGTAAATTATTCTAATTAATTATATATAAGAGGTAAATTATTCTAATTAATTATGTGAGTCACAATAATATATAGGTGGTACACACTAACTTTGGACATGCATTTGAGAGCGATCTTGGTGACATTTACATATTTCACCTATCTTCCATTACATTTTCTTCGAAATATGTGAAGCTCTTAACAATGCCCACGTGTATCTCACATGTTTATTAATTTGGTTTAAAATTTAGAAAAATTTATTGAAATTAAAAATTTCATTTAAATTTTTAATAGTAGAAATTATTGTACACCAAAACTTCTATCACTATATTTTAACTTAAAAACTAAAATTTATATATATATATATATATATATATAGATATAGATATATATAAAGAGTTAATAATAAAAAACTATAATTTTTTTATATAATACTATGAATAATTGTATATATTATTTTTTATATTTCTTTAAGATAAATAAAGTTTATAATAATAATAATAATAATCAGCATTTAATTGTAAGGTCAAGACTAAGTTAGACATTAAATTGGTGTAGGGAACATTTAAAACGATACTGTACTTATCTTAGGGTGTATATTTATCTTAGGGTTTAGATACCTTGGATTTATAATATTAATCCATTGGGTTTAATGTTATTCCTTTGGATTTATAATGCCTTGAGTTCTTTGTATTGATCTCTTAGGTTTATTATTCATTTAGGTTTATAATATCAATCTCTTGGCTTTATTAATCTAAGGGTGTTGAGAATGCAACAAGATGATGGAGCTTAGTGGAAAGAAGTCGCCTTCACTAAGTGGGCCCATAGGCTATTTTTGGCACAAGTATATTTTTAGACTATGTCTATTTCTAGACATATGGATCATGGTCTATGAGTTGCAGGATGTTGTTTATGGATGATTGGTCATGTTGGTAAAAATATATGGACTTCTATTTTTAGACAAAAATGGAGGCACTGTCAGTCTAAATATAGAATAGTCGAATATTATTAGCCCTTAATAATATTTGGACTATAAACATTATCTTATTCTCTTGGAGCACTTCTGTTCGAGCTACAGATGTGGCACATGCAGCTGCCATAAGGAAATATCTGGTTCCTATGGGCTAACTTGAGCTATTGCATGGAGGACTTTAGTTAGGACTTCAGTGATTGAGTTCTGTGTAGTTGGATCAGGAGTTGATGGAGTTCTGTTTAGTTTGACTTAGTTGAACTAGTTGTAGTTAGTCTAACTGGCAAATAGACTAATGTTGAGTGGTGTGAATTAGTTATTAATTAATTCACTAATTATTAACTTATAAAGCAACTGAAGAATACATCAGTTAACTCAGTGCATGGATAGTTCAGTGGAGACAAGTGTTAGAGGTAAGTGAAAGGGCAAGACAGCTGTCAGTTGTTACTATAGTTGTGCATGTGATTTACACAATAAGTGAGATTGAGTTGCCAATGAGGATTCCGTAGTGTTACACAAGGGAAACACATGAATGGTTCAGCCATTCTCATCCACTCTCTATGCAGGATTGCGTAGCGGAGAAAGGCAAGCAGCAGAGGTGATTTGAGGCAGTGATTGATTTAGATCTATGTTGTATTATGTGTAACAGGTGGAGCTAGTACTGTACTGTGTATTGTTACATGATCTTAATCAATATAATATACAGATAGTTGTGGGGTTTTTATCTTTATGCTTTCCCAGGGTACATACTATGTTGATATGTGTGATTGATGCTTCAATGTGCGCATGTGTATGTTTCTGAATACTACTAAATTGATGATCAACGTAGATGAGATTAAGTATTATGCATGCATTCCACAATAGTGTATAATTAGGATAATCTCGATTCAAAAGGTGTCATATTATTCATAAAACTTCTACATGGTATCAGAGCTGGTTGATTTGTAGAAGAGATTTCTACAGGATATCAAAGCGAGGATTGATCAACAGATCTATTATTCAGGAGGTGACTATGTTTTATTTCTTTAGGCATAGTTTGTAATCGGGCCAGGTAGCCTCTCAATTCATCCTTCTCTTGTAAGGTGAGATATCCAGTGAATGCCCATACAATTAATCTTTGTACAAGAAATACTTCGTTCTCACGAATTTTAGATCGGAAGCGGATGAGTTTTGAGCTGGTGGAATTCTAATTTGCAGCAGTGTTTTCTTGGTGTCAAAGTTGAAATGTCTTTCAACGGATTGCAATTGGAGTATGCCCTTGAGGGTAGCTAGAACTATATTGCATGGAAGGACAGGATGGAGGTGGTGTTAGATGATAATGGGTAGAAGGAGTTCATAGATGCGGATGTCCCAAAACCCACTGATGCTTCTCAACTCGTGAATTGGAAAAAGGAGACCACAAAGTGTTGAAGGATTCTGTTGGAGGGCTTGAGGGATCACATTTTGTCTAACCTCCATGGAAAGGCTACTCCATACTTGATGTGGAAAGCGTTGAAAGATATATACCAAAGAAAGAGCGACTAGCGGAAGTTGGCGCTCAAGGATAAACTCATAAACATAAAGTGTGAGAAAGGCGACAGTATGTCCAAGTATCTCACGAAGTTCACCCAATGCCTGGATGAGCTGGGAAGTGTGGGGGTGACTGTCGATGATGAGGACTTGGCGAGCTTGGCTCTACTTGGTCTTCCGAAGAGTTGGCATTCCTATCAAGACTCTGTCAATGGTCGGGAGAAATTTCGAGGATGGGAGAGACTTTGGTCGGATCTTGTGTAGGAGGAGATCAGGTGGAATACCAGGGACGTATCTTCATCAAAGGCACCTAATGAAGAAAATTGCGCTTTGGCTACCAAAGAAAAGAAGGGGAAGAAAAAGAAATCTTCTCATTTCGATACGAAAGGCAAGAAGCAGGACATGTCCAAGGTGAAGTGCTTTCACTGTCACAAGCACAGAAACTATGCCACGAATTGTCCGCGGAAGAAGAAAAATAAGCAAGTTGCTAGATCTATAGCAAGAGAGGCCTTTGCCTCACAGTTTGAGCTGGATTTTTCACTGATCGCATGCTTGGTATCAAGTGTGATGGGATCGGTATGGTTCTTGGACAGTGGTGCATCTTTTCACATGATAGGAGATCGAGATTTGTTTTCTAATCTGGATGAGAAAGATCTTGGAGTGCACATCCAGATCGGCAATGGTGGTAGGTACAGTGCGACCAGTATCGGTAACATTTCCTTTGAGAGGGATTCTGGTAAACCCTTCGTATTGAAGGAAGTGAAGCATGTTCCAGGATTGAAGAAGAATCTTATCTCTGTGGCAATGTTAGAAGACAAGGCATATGATGTTGTTTTCAAGCGAGGGAAAGGCTTTCCTGCACAGTAAGACAACTGGAGAAACTCAAAAGATAGGGGTTCGAGTCAAGAACCTTCATCAGTTGCATGTAGATTGTTGCTCAGTGATGGCATGCAAGGTAGAAGGAGTGGTGAGCTGGGATGATGCCGAGCTGTGGCACCAGAGATTGGGCCACCTTCACCATGGTGCCTTGAAGATACTGCAGCAGATTTCTACTGGGCTTCCTAAAAGCACTCTTGCACAATCAGATCAGTGCAAGGGGTGTATTTTGGGAAAGTTTGTGAAAGCCACCTTTCATGAGAAGGATAGTTGCACCACGATGATCCTTGAGAGAATTCACATAGACATGTGTGGACATTTCTCAGTTGCTTCGACAACAAAGCACAGGTACTATGTTATCTTTGTTGATGATTTCTCTCGAATGTCTTGGATCTTCTTCATGCAGAAGAAGAGCGAGACATACTCAAAGGTTCTGTGAGTTCAAAGCACTGGTCGAGAAGGAATCGGGGAAGAAGGTGAAGGCTCTTAGGACCGACAATGGTGGTGAATTCATCTCTGGCGAGTTCAAGGATTTCTGCAGCACAGAAGGGATTCGAAGAGACCTCATAGCTCCCCATAACCCACAACAGAATGAGGTTGTTGAGCAAAAGAATAGAATGATCGTGGGTGCTGCATAGGCGATGTTGGATGATCATAGCCTACCCCTTCACTTGTGGGTGGAGGCATGCAATACTGCAATATATGTGCAGAACCGTTGTCCTCATAAGATACTTGGCATGAGTACACCCGAGGAGGCTTATTCTGGTAAGAGGCCTGATATTTCCCATTTGAGGATTTTTTCTTCTGCTATTTACATGCATGTAATGAAGGATGCCAGGAAGAAGTTGGAGTCAACCGCAGAGGTTGGGATATTTGTGGGGTACACTAGTATGCCCCATAACTATCGTGTGTATTTGCTAGATAGTTGCAATACTGTTGTGAAACGAGATATAAAATTTTAGGAGGAGAAAGCCATTAAGTGTTCGCTTGAGAGGGAGCCACACTTGCATGCAGATGAGGAGATATTAGTTCCTAAGGATTAGCTTCAGGACTTGGATCAGCCACAAAAGGAAGTTCATGGACTGGAAGAGACCACTCATGCAATGCCAACCATCAGATGGAGAAAGTGCACGACAGAAGCTGAGTGACTGGATCAAGATGCAGAGAAGGTTGTAGGACCGCCTACAATAGAGCACAGGCAGAGGCAGTCACCGGATTGGTACACTAGATACATGGCCCTTGTGAGACAATGTGTCGTGATGGAGCCATCCTCTTCCGAGGAAGCTATGGAGGAACCCGCATGGGTAGACGCCATGGTGGAAGAGTATGATTCGATTGTCAAAAACAATGCATGGGAGATTGTCCCAAGACTAGAAGGGAAATCAATCATGGGTTCGAGATGGATCTAAAAAGTAAAGAAAGCAGCTGACAGGAGTGTGGAGAAGTACAAGGAAAGATTTGTTGCCTGAGGCTTCTCACAGATAGAGGGGATTGATTATGAGGAGAGCTTTGCACCTGTCACAAGGTATTCTTCCATACAGACGATTCTTGCTCTCTCAGCACAGATGGGGTGGAACATTCATCAGATGGATGTGAAGACTATGTTACTCAATGGAGTAATTAAGGAGGAAGTGCACATAGAGCAACCCAAAGGTTTTGAGATCTTCAGCAGC
The DNA here is from genome assembly GCA_000404065.3 of Pinus taeda. Taxonomy (NCBI): domain Eukaryota; kingdom Viridiplantae; phylum Streptophyta; class Pinopsida; order Pinales; family Pinaceae; genus Pinus; species Pinus taeda. Next base: position 311,330 of record APFE030018917.1, read on the forward strand.
GAGTCACATGTGTGCAGGCTCAAGAGAGCATTGTATGGGTTGAAACAAGCACCTCGTGCTTGGTACACATGGATAGATAGCTATTTCACCGAACTTGGATTCCCCAAGAGTGAGGCAGATCCTAACCTATACCAGATTGTGGTGCAGGATAAGTTGCTTATCATTGTACTGTATGTAGATGATTTGATTCTAATGGGAGATGAGATGTTGATACTTTCATGCAAGGAGGATCTTGCTCGAGAGTTTGAGATGAAGGACTTGGGCCTCCTTCGTTATTTCCTGGGATTGGAAATTTGGCAGCGTAGTGATGGACTGTTTGTTTCTAAGCTTAAGTATGCTCGGGAGATACTGGAGAAGTTCAACATGCATGGCTACAAGCCTGTTGATACTCCTCTTCCTGGAGGTTGGAGGAAAGAGGATGCTACTTCAGTGGAGGTAGTGGATGCCACTGTTTATCGGTAGTTTGTGGGGTCGCTTATGTATATGGTCAATACAGACCCGATATATGCTATGCTGTTAACTAGCTTTCACAAGATATGGTTAAGCCTACCAAGCTCTTCTAGAAGGTGGGCAAGCATATATTACGTTATATCAGAGGCACATCGGGATATGGATTGTGGTATAGACAGGAGGATCAGGTGAAACTATGTGGCTTCACAGATGCAGATTAGGTAGGGAGCCCAACGGATAGAAAGAGCACATCTGGAGGGATCTTCAGTATTGGATCGACAACAGTTTCTTGGTACAGCAAGAACCAGAGATCTGTGGCACTCAGTTTGGCAGAGGCCAAGTATATGGCAGCAAGTTTGGCTGCATGCGAGGCTATATGGATGAGGAAGATCCTGGTCGGGTTGTTCGGGTCTCATTTGGATCTACCATGATTTACTATGATAACCAGAGTTGCATTAAACTCTCGACTAATCCTGTATTTCATGATAGATCCAAACACATCGACATTAGGTACCATCATATCAGAGATTGTGTGCAGCGGAGAATCATGTTACTTTCATATATTCCCACAGAGGATTAGGATGCTGATATCTTGACGAAGGTGCTCACCAGGAGCAAATTCGAGTACCATCGAGACAGGATAGGGATCGCTAATAATAAATATCTTGTTGAGAGGGAGTGTTGAGAATGCAACAAGATGATGGAGCTTAATGGAAAGAAGTCGTCTTCACTAAGTGGGCCCACAGGCTATTTTTGGCGGAAGTCTATTTTTAGACATATGGATCATGGTCTATGAGTTGCAGGATGATGTTTATGAATGATTGGTCGTGTTGGTAAAAATAGATGGACTTATATTTTTAGACAACAATGGAGGCACTGTCAGTCTAAGTATAGAACAGTCGAATATTATTAGCCCTTAATAATATTTGGACTATAAACATTATCTTATTCTCTTGGAGCACTTCAGTTCGAGCTATAGATGTGGCACATGAAGCTTCCATAAGGAAATACGTGGTTCCTATGGGTTAGCTTGAGCTATTGCATGGAGGACTTTAGTTAGGACTTCAATGATTGAGTTCTATGGAGTTGGATCAGGAGTTGATGGGGTTGTGTTCAGTTTGACTTAGTTGAACTAGTTGTAGTTAGTCTAACTAGAAAATAGACTATTGTTGAGTGGTGTGAATTAGTTATTAGTTAATTCACTAATTATTAACTCATAAAGCAACTGAAGAATACATCAGTTAACTCAGTCCATGGACAGTTTAGTGGAGACAAGTGTTAGAGGTAAGTGAAAGGGCAAGACAACTGTTAGTTGTGACTATAGTTGTGCATGTGATTTGCACAATCAGTGGGATTGAGTTGCCAATGAGGATTGTGTATTGTTACACAAGGGAAAAACCTAAATGGTTCAATCATTCTCATTCATTCTCTATGCAGGATTGCGTAGTGGATGCAGGCAAGCAACAAAGGTGATTTGAGGCAATGATTGATTAAGATCTATGTTGTATTGTGTGTAGCAGGTGGAGCTAGTATTATATGTGTATTGTTACATGATCACAATCAAAATAATATACAGATAGTTGTGGGGTTTTTAGCTTTATTCTTTCCCCAGGGTACATACTGTTTTGATATGTGTGATTGATGCTTCAATGTGCGCATGTGTATGTTTCTAAATACCGCTAAATTGATGATAAACATAGATGAGATTATGTATTATGCATGCATTCTGCATAGTGTACAATCAGGATAATCTTGGTTGAAAAATTGTCATATTATGCATAAAACTTCTACATGGTATCAAAGCTGGTTGATTTGTATAAGATATTTCTACAGGATATCAAAGCGAGGATTGATCATCAGATCTATTATTCAGGAAGTGACTACGTTTTATTTCTTCAGGCAGAGTTTGTAATCAGGCCAGGTAGCCTCTGGATTCATCCTTCTTTTGGAAGGTGAGATATCTGGTGAATGCCCATACAGTCAAAATCTGTACAAGAAATACTTCATTCTCACGAATTTTATATTAGAAGCGGTTGAGTTTTGAGTTGGTGGAATTCGAATTTGCAGCAGTGATTTCTTAGTGTCAAAGTTGAAATGTCTTTCAACGGATTGCGATTGGAGTATGCCCTTGAGGGCAGCTAGAACTATATTGCATGGAAGGACAGGATGGAGGTAGTGTTAGATGATAATGGTTTGAAGGAGTTCATAGATGCGGATGTCCTAAAACACACTGATGTTGCTCAAGTGGCGGATTGGAAAAAAAAGAACAACAAAGTGTCGAAGGGTTCTGATGGAAGGCATGAGGGATCACATTGTGTCCAACCTCCATGGAAAGGCTACTCCATACTTGATGTGGAAAGCATTGACAGATCTATACCAAAGCAAGAGCGACTAGAGGAAGTTGGCGCTCAAGGATAAACTCATTAACATAAAGTGTGAGAAAGGCGACAGTATGCCCAAGTATCTCACGAAGCTCACCCAATGCCGGGATGAGCTGGGAAGTATGGGGGCGACTGTCGATGATGAGGACTTGGTGAGCTTGGCTCTATTTGGTCTTCCAAAGAGTTGGCATTCCTATCGAGACTTTGTCAATGGTCGGGAGAAATTGCCAAGATTGGAGAGACTTTGGTCAGATCTTGTGTAAGAGGTGATCAGGCGGAATACCAGGGACCGATCTTCATCAAAGGCACCTGATGAAGAAAATTTCACTTTGGCTACCAAAACAAAGAAGGGGAATAACAAGAAAGCTTCTCATTCCGATGCGAAAGGAAAGAAGCTGGACATGTCCAAGGTGAAGTTCTTGCATTGTCACCAGCACGAACACTATGCCACGAATTGTCCGCAGAAGAAGAAAAATAAGCAAGTTGCTAGATCTGCAGTAGGAGAGGCCTTAACCTCGTAGTTTGAGCTGGATTTTTCGCTGATTGCATGCTTGGTATCAAGTGTGATGGGATCGGTATGGTTCTTGGACAGTGGTGTGTCTTTTCACATGACAGGAAATCGAGATTTGTTTTCTGATCTGGATGAAAAAGATCTTAGAGTGCACATCGAGATGGGCGATGATGGTAGATATAGTGCGACTAGTATTGGTACCATTTCCTTTGAGAGGGAGTTTGGTAAACCCTTCGTAGTAAAGGAAGTGAAGCATGTTCCAAGATTGAAGAAGAATCTTATCTCTATGGCAATGGTAGAAGACAAGGGATATGATGTTGTTCTCAGCAAGGGAAAGGCCTTCCTGCGTAGTAAGACAACTGGAGAAACCAGGAAGATAGGGGTTCGAGTCAAGAACCTTTATCAGTTGCATGTAGATGTCTACTCAACAATGGCATGCAAGGCAAAAGGAGTGGTGATCCGGGACGATGGCGAGAAATGGCACCAGAGATTGGGCCACCTTCACCATGACGCCTTGAAGATACTACAGCAGATTTGTACTGGGCTTCCTAAAGGCACTCTTGCACGGTCAGATCAGTGCAAGGGGTGTATTTTGGGAAAGTTTGTGAAATCCACCTTTCACGAGAAGGATAGTCACGCCACGATGATCCTTGAGAGAATTCACATAGACGTGTGTGGACCTTTCTCAGTTGCTTCGACAACAAAGCACAGGTACTATGTTATCTTTGTTGATGATTTCTCCCGAAAGCGCTGGATCTTCCTCATGCAGAAGAAGAGCAAGACATACTCAAAGTTTTGTGAGTTCAAAGCACTGGTCGAGAAGGAATCAGGGAAGAAGGTGAAGGCTCTTAGGAACAACAATGGTGGTGAATTCATCTCTGGCGAGTTCAAGGATTTCTGCAGTGTAGAAGGGATTTGAAGAAGCTCATAGCTCCCCATAACCCACAATAGAATGGGGTCGCTGAGCAGAAGAACCGAATGATCATGGGTGCTGCACAGGTGATGTTGCATGATTAGAGCCTACCCCTTCACTTGTGGGCGGAGGCATGAAATACTACAGTATATGTGTAGAACCGTTGTCCTCATAAGATACTTGGCATGAGTACACTTGAGGAGGCTTATTCTAGTAAGAGGCCTGATATTTCACGTTTGAGGATTTTTGGTTCTCCTATTTACATGCATGTAATGAAGGATGCCAGGAATATGTTGGAGCTGATCGCAGAGGTTGGGATATTTGTGGGGTACACTGTTATGCCCCATAACTATCATGTGTATTTTCCAGATATTTGCAAGACTGTTGTGCGACGAGATATAAAATTTCAGGAGGAGAAAGCCATGAAGTGTTTGCTTGAGAGGGAGCCACACTTGCATGCAGATGAGGAGCTATTAGTTCCTAAGGATGAGCT
>APFE030018920.1:0-48442 GCA_000404065.3 Pinus taeda
CCATCTAATGCTATTAGAAACAAGACTCCTTATGAAATGTGGTATGGGCACATTCCTTCAATAAAGCATCTCAGGGTCTTTGGTTCCACCTGTTATGCCTTGATACCAAAGGTACATAGAAACAAACTTGGTGCAAGGAGTCGTTAGTGTATCTTCTTGGGGTATTCAAACACCTCCAAAGCATATCGTCTCTATGATGAAGTTAATAAAAAGTTTGTTGTATCTAGAGATGTAATCTTTCTTGAATCTTCCAAAGCTGACAATGTTGTTGAGTGGCAACTTGATCGCTTTGATATATTCGCAAATGCAAAATCATTTCAAGAATTTGATAATCAGATTCCACATCTTGAAGGGGGGATTCCTATACTGGATCAATATGTGGAATCTTCTTTTGAAGCACTCTCTCCCCCACATGAAACTCCAACCACTGATGATACTTTGAGTGATGTGATTGACAAAATTGGGAGACTCAATCTTGATTTAGTCCCAACTCAATCAACCGAGCAACCTAGACCATCTCAGAAAGGTCCCCCAAAGTGGCTGACAAAGACACTTGAAGGTGTTCATCCAGATGAGGTTGGAAAGACAGTAACAGGAAATTCAACAAGGCAAAATGGAGGTGATGTAGATGATTCTGATTCACCTGTTGATATGGATGCTTCTTATGATTGTGAACTGAATTTGTCTACATATTTTGACCAACTTCCTTCAAAGAAGTCGCTTCTCATGATGAAGGGAAAGAAGCGATGCAAAAGGAGTATGATGCCTTGATAAAGAATGGCACTTGGAAGCTAGTTGATCCTCCATTGGGAACCAAACCAAGTGGCTGCAAGTGGGTCTACAAGAACAAGTATAAAGCTAATGGCTCATTTGACAAGCACAAAGCCAAGGTTGTGGCAAAAGGTTTTGCATAGAAGGAAAGGGTCGATTATGAGGAGACTTTTCCCCCACAAAAGAATGGGCTACCATCCGAACACTCTTTGCCCTAGCAGCTCAGAACAGTTGGAAAGTCCATCAAATGGATGTAAAAACTGCTTTCTTGAATGGAGATCTAAAAGAGAATGTTTTTATGTCCCATCCTGAAGGATTTGTTGTGAAAGCACATGAACATAAAGTATGCAAACTTGTGAAATCCTTGTATGGCCTCAACCAAGCACCGTGAGCCTGGTATGAGAAATTAACTGAGCATCTTTTGAAACTTAATTTCAAACATTATGATCTTGATGATGCAACTTTGTTTGTCAAGAAAGTTAGAAAAACAGTTGTATATCTTGTGGTATTATGTAGATGATCTTTTGATGACAGGGAACAATGAAAGCTACATTACATCCATAAAGAAGGAATTGAGGAAAGGTTTTGAAATGACTGATTTGGGCTATGTTCATTACTATCTTGGTATTGAACTCAACATCCGAAATCTATATTCCTTTCTCAAAAGAAGTACATTGGAGATCTGTTGAACAGGTTTGGCATGGCTAAATGCAATCCTCTAACTACTCCAATGGAAAAAAAAAACTTAAAGCTCAAATCCATTCAAGGAAAAGAATTTGAGGATGCAAAAAGGTATAGACAAATTGTAGGAAGTCTCAACTACCTGACTACTACCAGACCAGACATTTCGTTTGTTGTTGGAATGTTCTCCAGGTTTCTGCAAAAGCCTTGTGAGGGACATTGGTCTGCTACAAAAAGAGTTCTAAAATACTTGAAGGGAACTCAAGACTTTGGACTCAAGTATAGTTCCCTTCAAGTATACACAGGTGGGCAACTTCAGCTTGATTTGATACTTTGATTCAAACTCTAATGACTCTTTATTAATCCTAGGAGTCCTCGATGGGGACTTTGACTAATAAAATGATGACCCAAGCATGAGACCCATGCTTTAATAAGTCATTGTAACAATAACAAAAATTCTTTGGACAAATACATTTTATGAAGACTGAACCTAATTACATTTTTCAACACATGGCGACTAGAACCATCTAGGAAGAAGTATCTCAAGTTGTGCCCTACTCATGAAAATGATTTAGAGAGAATCAATCACTAGTGAGGTGACCAAAGTAGATTTGACAAAAAGACAAAATATAGAGAGAGTCAAAAAGAAAAAAAATGGAACAGACTAATTCCCAACATTAACATGAATGATTCACAAGCGAGAGACTACTCTAGCAATGCCAAAAATTCAAACATCGTAATCTCATTATCCAAGCAAGCTATATACCTCCACTGATAATATTTATGTTTTGGATCAAATAGACGCAAAGGCAACACCAACTCCTTGGCTTAGAAAAATTACAAGTCGTTTTTCCTCCACAAGGTAAAGGAGACTAAGACAATAAGCAAGGTGTGCCAAATGTAAACAAAACCATTGAAGATAGAGGGTCATCCTCCAAAGGATTAAGTCTTTTAGGATCAAGAAGCTCAATATCCCTCCCGAAGGCATGGTATAAGCCTCAAAACATGGTGAGGTTTTCCTCCTAGAAATAACTTCCCTCGAGCAAGCCAATGTCTAGTCTCAAAATGTGAGTGTCATGCCCCCAAGCCATACTTCTGAGCTATCAGCTTCCCAAGTTCCCTAAGGTGTCTGGCACCGGCATGCTTTCTCCTCAAGGGTGAACCAATTTGAGTTTACTAATGCTCATATTACTCCTTTAGTCCATGTGCCCTGTAGCGAGACCAACATCTTATACTTGAGAAATTTGTGTTCAATCAAATCTCAGTACAATAGCCACTTCAAAACTTAACTTCAATTACAGTTTACTTCAACTAACTTAACTTTCGCAATAATCCCATTCATTCATAAACAACATGAGTCATGTACAAAAATGGCACTTCAATAAATGGGAGGGGGAACTCCCAAAACAATTTCCCAACAACTCATTGACTATAAAACTTCAAGATACAAAACTTCGGTTTATAATGGACTTCGGTTCGGTTCAGACGAACTCCAAACAATTTGTTGCCACAACCGTTAACTAATACAAACATACAATAACCGAGTTATAACCTTTCAACCAGAAACCCACAACAAAACCCAATGAATAACCAAGTTGCGGCCCTTCGACCTGCAAATAACCTCAATACAAAAATACCCCCTAGCGTACCACCCTCAACAATACTTGGTTCCTCAAACTCATACCTTCACAACTCGAGCAGGCGCCTCTCAGCTGGGTGTGCCTTATATTCGGTTAGGTGCATCTCGGGCCTTATATTCGATTAGGTGCATCTCGGGCCTTGTCTTCAGTTGGGGCTAGGCACCCTTGTCGTGCCGACTCTTCAATTTGTTCCAATCATTCCACCGAACTCATTTCAAGCGCATTCTTTGTGTGCTCGTCTCACAAAATTCATTCCATCGAACTCGTCGCGGGCAAGCCCTTTGTGGCAACCAAGGCATTCCACCAAACTCGTCTCGACCTAACTCAAGCATGCCCGAGTACCTAGCTTAAGAGATTTACATCCTGCTTGAGTTTAAAATAGTTGTTGTCCCTGACAACACACCACTAGGAAAACTTCTTAACCTGAAGATTCTCCTCGCTACAAACAACCTTTGCATCAATTGTCTTCATCAATACATAACAATCTCATCTCTGACATATATTATGTGTTTATGCATGTATCGCAACCTGTAAGAAGGACATGTTTTAGATCCCCTCGTGCAATCGACTAGTCAGGTAGCTAATCTGACAATTGTGTCAACTCCACATAAACACATGTACCCAAACATGTGCAACCATTATCACCTCTTCCCTGTCACACAATCTTTCCTCAGTTATTCTCATCACGAGGCACCATTCAATGGCATCTCAAGCTCCCAAGTGTCTCACCATCTTGACCAAGTGATAGTGACCCCATCTCCTTCATGAGCTTCAGAAATATGGTGTGGGTAAGTCATACGACTTCCCTTTCCACATCACAATGCCATCTCTCCACATCTCCAAGAAGAATCCACCCATACCTGGTACGAACCCTCCATACTTCTTTGCAATATACTTCATCAAATGTGGATAGGAACACCTACCCTTACTCTCTTCCATCAATTTCATTGAAACTGGATTGTTATGGCATCGTATATTTGTCTTTACGATTCCATCGTGGTCCACAAAGATCCCTCCATCTTCATCCTCTTCTCAGTCTGGATCCATCTCCATCTTCATCAAGTTATTATTGTGTGTGCTATGAATTAGGGTCGTCACTCAAATTAAATTCCATATTAAGTTAGATACTTTTTAGGAGCTATTTTAGATGGTTCATTACATGATTATCTAATGAGAAATTATTCTGAAAAAAATTATAATCTTAAATTTGCCAAATCATGTTGTAAAACTTCCTTAAAAAACAAGAAATTATAGGAATAAAAAAGTAAAAAACAACAGCATGTTTTAGCAATCCAAACATTTTTTTATGGGTGATTTCTAGGGTTAAAGGCATCAGTAAATCTAGAATTAATAGAACGTGTATTTTTAGAAACTTTAGGAATAGCACAAAACTAATACAATCCAAATGTAAGATAGATTTTACAAGCAAAAAGATTTTCCAAGTCAAAACCCATCCAGACCACTAAGAAGTCAAGGTTTATATGGCGGAAACTCAAATGCAACCTAAAAAAACTCATATTTATCCTAAAGCATCCTCCTAAATCTAGCCTAGAAAAATTACAAGAAAGTGACTTCTCATCCACAAGGAAAAGGAGACTAAGACGTTATGCAAGGTATGCCAAATGTGTAAAAAACCATCAAAGATAGCAGGTCATTCCCCAAAAGATGAAGCTGCTAAGAATCAAGAGGCTCAACATCCCTATCGAAGGCATGGTATAAGCCTCAAAATATGGTGAGGTCACCCTCCTGAAAATAACTTACCTCAAGAAAGCCAATGTCTAGCCTCAAATGTGGGAGGTCCATGTTGAAGAATGTGTAACTAGGTTCGGTCTTCATAAGTATGAAATCTATTCTTGTAAATGATAAAATGAAAACAAATTATTATTGGAGCATGGGTTTCATGCTTAAGTTCTTTTATTTTGTAGGTCAAGCACCCATTGTCTGCTTCTAGGATTTTTCCTACGTTAAAGAGTGATTGTCATATATTGAAGACGCTATGGGCACATTGTATCTTGTAAAGAAAAAATTATTGTCTTTAAAGTGTCGAAATACCTCCAAGATCAAGTCGGCCTACATGAAGAGCCACGTCTACCCCTTGGAAGAGCCTATATAGAGAGAGGAACTCGTCCTCCATTCTACACATTCACTCAACTCATTCTATGCGAAGAAGAGGAAGATAAGAAGTGAAAGAAGAGGGTACGAAGAAGAGGAAGTCGAAGTGCTTGGGCTATATCTCTCTCTCTCTCTTGAGAAGGTTGAAATTAGGGTTTATGTGTTGGGACTATTGCTGGTTCGATCATGGAAGAGGAAGAGAAGGAAAAGCAAGTAAAGGTCTCTTAAGGTGTCTTATTAGCCCTAAGACTCAAGGAAAGGTAAGCGAAGTGAGAAGAAGGCTATTCGAGGGAGATAGAAGTCTCCAAGAGAAGCAGCAGTAGTTGCTGTGAGCCAGAATTTCAGATCTTCAATGGAGGTCAAAGTCACTACAACAGGAGGTTGAGTTGATCTTGATCTTGGATGGTATTTGTCTGAGTCACTAGGTCATGGTATTCGCCAACTGAAGAATCTATAAGAGAAGAGATTTATGGGTTTTCCCCTCAAGAGGAGGGGTTTGGCCTTGGCTTGCAGCCTATATATTGTGTCACTGTTCTTATTGTTTTGGTAGGTTTTTGATGTATCGCACACTGCAATAATAAGGAACAAAGCTAATAAGTAAAAAGGGTAACACAAACAGTTATCAAGTTAGGAGAATTAACCTACTTACTGCCCTATTGAATTCTGAACATGATATTAGAGCTAAGGTTATCCAAGGACATCATGAAGATCTCCTCTACAATGAAGAAGTTGATCAAGATGATTGCAAGCCATCTCAAGAAAAGTATTGTGGAATTTCTTATTCTCTACAAATAGGGATCAATCAAAGAAAGGGATGAAGGTCTCTTCTCGGCTCTCTCTGGCACATTTCAAGATGAAGACATTTGGGTAATTGCCAGTGGTGCATCATGACACATGACTAGCCTTTGTCCATCAAGGTGTTGCTCACCGAGCTCCAAAATGGACACTATCACTCTGTCCTCCAGCAGACCATAAGTACCCAATCACATCCACACTTGGTCCACTCTCATGCTACCCTCCAACAGTCCACGAGTGACCAAGTCCACGTTGTAGCATATGCACCTAGTTAGGGCGTCCTCATGCCTAGGAGACCCTTACACATGGCTACCCACAGACTTCTCCAACTCTGCCCTTTGCTCTACAATAGAGGAGCTATTGTACAAATCTAGGCACCAATCTTCACTGTGGAAACTGCCCACTGGTTAGGGCTTCTAACTTCCACGTCAGCCCTCCCTTCTTGGCTTCCACAGGATGCAATACAATCGATCAAATACTGGTCACACACTATGACCCAACACACCACTAATGTTTCCCTCAGAGTCTATTTTTCTTGTTGTCCCTTGACTATTCTAGTTAGGGCAATCTGTAACAAGCCTTCAACCCACTCAACAATCCATAAACAGCTTTCCAAAATCTGTGGCCTAGGCAAGAAGAGATTCACTTATGGTGGGATACTGTTCTGGGCTTGTTACAGCCCCACAAACTCCCACGCAGCCCTGTTTTCAGGTGGTTAGGTCGGCAGCTTGCCACAAATATGACTCTCACCCAACAACCCCCTCAAAATAAACTTCTCCTTACCTCATTGTTGCCCATACAGACATGCGCGCACCCTTCACCAAACTCGGCTTGTTTGTAGCATAGAATAGCCCTCCACGCAGCTACAAAGAGGCTCCAGCAGCCCTAAAATTCCCACACTATCCCCTCCTTTGTTGCGGCTAGTTCAGAGAATTCTTCCCACCAAGATGCTCTAAGATACACTCCCTCTAATCCTGCAATGAATCTGCACCTTCTTTAGGAGGTAAGACTGCTCCTTGACACCTCCTTGTCACCATGCAATATGCCCTAGAGCTACGGCTTTTCCTCACACACAAATCCGCACTAAAACAGAATTCGGCCTCCCATAAACACGTCCTTCATCCCTTGCGTCTTGTCTGCCTCCTCCTTGTCTGATTTCGGAGCTCCTCTTAGATGTGTTGTCCTCCCTTGGATGTCTAAATGAATGCTCCCTCACCTTGTATTTATACCAAATCCAAGGGCTCCAATGAATTCATGAAGGGTCATGTCTATTGGACGAATCCTTTTCAAGCCTACATGACTTGACTGTCAAAATACTAATGACAACTTCAAAAATTCATAACTCAAGTTCTAGAGCTCTGATTTGGGTGATTTTCGAAGACTTGGAATCAGCACGCCAAGCTCTGTCACCTCAAATTTTCTCATGCTCAAATTCGTCATGGTTTTGTTCCAAATCCCGATGGGTGCAAAACTCCATGCTTGGGTCTCAAGCCCACAAGCCTGCTTGTGGTGCTTTGCGCTCCAATCCCTGAACCCTAGGGCTTGGAGTGCCTCCAAAGCTACACAAAAAGCAACATCTTTTAGGATCAAGAGACTCAATATCCGTCTTGAAGGCACAGTGTAAGCCTCAAAACATGGTGAGGTTTCCCTCCTAAAAATAACTTCCCTTCGGCAAGCCAATATCTAGCCTCAAAATGTGGGTGTCATGCCCTGAGGGCGCACCTCTTAGCTATGAGCTTCACGAGTCACCTGAGGTGTGCGCCACCGACATTCTTTCTCCTCAATTGTGAAACGCACTTGAGTTTACTAATGCTCGTACTATGCATCTAGCCCATGTACCTTGTAGTGGGACTGATATCTAATACTTGCAACATTCGTGTTCAACCAAATATCAGTACAATAGCCACTTCAATTACAGTTTACTTCAATTAACTTAAATTCAACAATAATCACATTCATTCATAAAAAACACGAATCATGTACAAAAATAACACTTCAATAAACGAGAGGAGGAACTCACAAAACAATTTCTCAACTGTTCCTTGACAATAAAACTTCAATATACAAACAACGATTTATAATGGTCTTTGGTTCGGTTGGCCCAAACTCCAAACAGTTCCCTGCCACAACCCTTCACTAATACAAATATACAATAACCAAGTTACAACCCTTCAACTAGCAACCCACAACCAAACATAATAAATAACCAAGTTGTAGCCCTTCGACTTGCACACAACCTCAATACAGAAATACCCCATGGCATCCGACCCTCAACAATACTTCTTTCCACAAGCTTGCACAACTTCCTTCCATAGCTTGCTTTAGAGAAAGAGCTCCTTCGTGAGACCCAACTCTCTTCTTCCTTCATTGTCTCGTTTTTGTCTTGCAATGAGAGGTTGTTGATCTTTGATTGATTGATGTTCTAACTCCTCTACTCTCATCTTATATATATGAGTCACCCTCCATGAGCAGTCGCGTCTCTTCCAAGGGACGTGTCGGTGGGAATTAAATCCAGCCTTCCTTCTTGTGCCCTCATGTCTCATCCTCTTGTCTTGCGATGAGAGATTGTTGATCTTCGATTGGTTGAAGTTCTAACTTGTCTCCACCACATCTTATATATACGAGTCATATCTCATGGCATACTACCTGTAGAAATATGTCGTTCCACAAGCTCACATGACTTCATTCTGCAACTTGCCTTAGAAAGTGAGCTCCTTCATGATACTAGGCCCTCTTCTTCATTCATTGTCTCCTGCTTGTCTTGCAATGAGTAGTTGTTGATCTTCGGTTGATTGGTGTGTTAACTCGTCTCCTCCTCATCTTATGTAAACGAGCCACCCTCTGTAATGAACAGTCGCTTCTCTTCGAAGGGACGCATCGGTTAGGCGTTCGCCCCAAGCTTGCTTCATTAAGGCTAATCATGGAGATAGAAAACAACTTAGTTTATGAAACATAACATAACATGGACATCGTAGGAGAATTGTTATCGTACACTCTTACACCTTAATGCAAAGCCCTCACAAAGGTACAAGTATGAGTCTAACACTGAAATGTTGCCATTCTCACCAAAGGAACTACTTCCCTCTTCTTAATGAAAGAGAAGTCCAACATAAAGGAGTTTTACTAAGTAGAATGTAAGATTCCAGGGAAAAACAAAACAAAATCTACAATCACCTATGTTACTACACAAATGAACATCAATTTATTTGATATGTGTGCTATGACTTATAGTTGTCACTCAAAATAAATCCAGATTTAAGTTAGATACTTTTTTGGACCTACTTTAGATAGTTCATTATATGATTATCCAATGAGAAATTATTCAAGACAATCATGATCATAAATCTGCTAAACCATGTTGTAAAACTTCCTTGAAAAAAAAGAAATTATAGCAATAAAAGTAAAAAACAACGGCATCTTTTAGCAACTTAAACATATTTTTATGAGTAATTTCTAGGGTTAAAGGCATAAGTAAATGTAGAATTAATGTAACGTTTACTTTCAAAACAAAATACAACTAATAGATTCCAAATGTAAGATAGCTTTTGACAAGCAAAATGATCTTCCAATTCAAAACCCCTCCAAACCACCAAGAAGTCGAGGTTATCTACGGCGAGAAACTCAAATGCAACCTACAAAAACTGATATTTATCCTAAAGCGTCCTCCTAGATCTAGGCTACAAAAATTACATTAAAGTGACTTGTCATCCAAAAGATAAAGTAGACTAGAAAATATGCAAGGTATGTCGAATGTACATAAAACCATCGAAGATTGTGAGTCAAGAGGCTTAATGTCCCTATCAAGGGCATGGTATAAGCCTCAAAAAATGGTGAGGTCGCCCTCCCAAAAATAACTTACCTCAAGAAGGCCAATGTCTAGTCTCAAAATGTGGGAGGTCCACAAACATCAAGTCAAAAGGGATAAACAGGCTGAAAGCTCCTCCAAAACAGCTCATAAGTTCAAGGAGAGGTTTCGAGCGTAGAGTATATCCTTAAAATCGTGAAAGTGACCTCCACAAATGATGAAATGACCCTCTCCGAGTCAAAAATAAGGAAGCCACATGTTCTCTAATAGCAAGTAGATGTGTCCTCCAAAGGGTTTGGAGCTCTATTCCAATGCAAAATAGATAAAATGATAATGAAATAGGAAAGCGTTCAAGGATATTCAATGTGGAAGGACAACATGATCGACACACACACAAAAATTGCCCAAATGACCTTGAATGATGTGACCAACACCTTGGGATATGTGTACTATCATGTCAAATACGAAATTGCCCCATGAAATGTGATGACACGTGAATAATCGTAGAGTCATCTCCAAGATTCCCAAGACAAAACGTGTCAAATACATAAAAGTGGGTTCCATGCTGAAAAAGCTAGATAAGAGTAGTGTTAAGCAAGAAGCATAAATGAAATGCAAAAAGCCAAGGAAGAATAGTTATAAGCGTGATACTTAAAATTCACTAAACAAAATAGATGTCTTGATGTTGGAGGCCACTGAAGCGTGTGAAAAATATGAAGATGGAAATCCCAATCCCAAAATAAGTTACAATCCTGCAAAGGCTATGTTATAGTTTTACCTCTTGGACAGAAGGTGACATTAGCTACTTGGTAAGGACAGGAGGTGAACAAAATCAAAACAAAAAAACAAAAGGGCAGTATTAACACTTGTTTACCAACTAGCATGTAATGAGGATGTTCATGCATGCAAAAGTGGCCCAAATGTGCCTCGAATAATGTGATCAATGCCTTGGGATATGTGTACTACCACCAATGAAATTGTCTTACGAAATGTGACACCACATGAACAATCATAGAGTCATCCCAAAGAGTCCTTGGCCAAAACATGTCGAATCCATAAGAGGGGGGTCCATGCTTAACAAAATAGATAGGAATGGTGTTAAGAAGCAAGCATAACTAAAATGAAAAAAAAACAAGTAAGAATAGTTAGAAATATTATACTCATATTTAACAAAAGAGGTGTCTTCATGTTGCAACTTGCTGAAGGATGCGAAAGATGTGAGAATGGTAACATCACTACCAAAATAGGTTATAATCCTACAATGATCATGTTAGAGTTTTACCTTTAGGAGGGGAGAAGGTGACACTGATGTTAATTTTTTAGATTGTTCTATGTTGTATCAATTACTTTAGCCCAATTTACTTCTTCATTAACAATGCATCCAATTATTAGCAATGTAAACAATCATAAACTGTAGCTAAATGTAGAACAATATATGCAAAAATAAAGAAGACAATAGCAAAACTATAAGAGACAATAGATTGGTCCAAGACCAGGGAAAACCCCACAAGGGGGAACCCCTTCAAATCTTCTTTTATATTAGATAGTCCTAAAAAGTTTTCAGTAGAGAGTACAATGAGCCCAATACATAAACTTGCAGTAGAGATTTACAGAGCAGATCTAAGATCTACAAAACAACAGAGAGAAACCCTTGATCCATTTTATCATTGAAGCCAACTGAACATAACTGCCAAACCCTGGATCAAAATCCAGGAAGCTCCCAGGAAGATTGACTACGTGCATCTGAAACTTCCTAGACGCTTCCTCAGACATTGTGTGAGGGCATCTGTGTTTGCCCGAACACTCTCAGGAAGACTGTATCCATATGTCCCGGCTCAAACCCACTCAGATCTACTCCAAACCCCCATATGCTCTCTTTCAGTTACTGTGCATGTGTCAGAGGCTGCATGGACGCCCTCAGGACCACTCTGTTCGAGAGTCCGTGGATTAATACTATCTGATCTGCCTCTGAAACCTTGCAGGCTCCCTTCAAACCTCTGTGCGAGCGTCTGAGACTTCTTGGACGCTCCCTTAGCCACCTGTGTGTGCATTCAAGGACGAAAAAGCTCAGTTACGTGCTTGCATTTGAGAAACAGAAAACCCTAGAGCCGTGCAAGCTTCACCCCTATGATTTCAAACCCTTGCACAAACTTCTTCCGTCAAACCTGTGCGAACCAAGACAAAATAGAAGAGCAGAAGATGGCTTAATCAATGTGTAAAAATGAGCTTGAGGTCTCTTCTATTTATAGGCTTCCATGAGGGTCCACTTGGGATTGAGGTCGACATACCCAATTTCACATGTGCTTAGGGCCGACCCACTCCATTATACATGAGTGAATAAAATAATTCAAAAATCAACTTCCGCTTGTGACGAACTAGTGACATACTAGCAAAGACAAAAATATATAACAAGAGTATGTCGATGGTGAGAGAATCAAAAAAGAAGAATGAAAATGACAGAAAAAGGTGGATATAGAAAGAGAGAAAATTGGTTACGAGCGGATATATAAAGAGAGAAAATTGGTTACGACACTAAGGTGGTACTAGCTAAGTCAAGGAGCAAAAGATTAGAGGATGGATGTATTGGATAAATGATTAAGAAATTCCATAGTTGCAGTCTATAAGATGCAACAACCAAAACCAACGTTCAAAGGAAGTAACAAGGAGGAAGGAGCATGGTGACTAGAACCATCTAGGAAGAATTATCTCAAGTTGGGCCCTACTCATGACAATGACATAGAGGGAATAAATCACTAGTGAGGTGACCAAAAATAGAGTTGACAATACGAGAAAATGAAAAGAGAGGCAAAAAGAAAAAAATGGAAAAGACTAATTCCTGGCATTTCCATGAATGATTCACAAGTGGGAGACTAATGTGGCATGCTAAAAATTCAAACATGGTAATCTCATTGTCCAATCAAGCTATATACCTCCATTCATAATATTTTAGGCTTGGCTCAAGTAGATGCAAAGGAAACACCAACTCCTTAGCCCAAAAAAATTACAAGAAAGTCACTTGTCATCCACAAGGTAAAGGAGGCTAAGACAATAAGCAAGGTATGCCAAATGCAAACAAAACCATCAATTATAGAGGGTCATCTCTCAAAGGATGAATTCTTTTAGGATCAAGAGGCTCAATATCCCTCTCCAAGGACCACGTTGGCCATCTAGCTACACATTGCACCCAACACTTGGCATCTAATCCAGAGCCCAAAGGAGTTTTTGTCTCGCCCGGGAAGACATAGAAGGGTCATCTTCTAGCCCTCATTTGGAGACCTATGAGATCCAGTTGGAGCCTACAGAGCCCAAATTGGGGTTTGGAGATGTTTTGAAGCATTTGCAAGGCATCCCTTCATCACTTTTCAAGCCCTCACCCTCATTCTCAGCACATGACGCCTCAAGCTAGAATTGGAGAGCACTCCGCATTAATTACATGGATTAAAAGACAAATTAAGCAATAATTAATGTTTAAGCTAATCTTGGCTGGGTTATAACCTAGGGTATCTCACATCATTCATTATGTTAGGGGCTTCTTCTTTAAGAATTCGAACTCATTAGACTTGTATAAATAAGAGAGACTCTCTCTAACATTGAATCATCACACTTTGGATTTTTGGCTAGCCTCTTTAAAGATATTTGGCCTGCAACTCTGTGGAATGATTTGGATGAATCTAACACATTATGACATTTGGAAAAAATTGCTCTCGCTTGGAGCTTCTCTTTGGCAATTTGATGGATGGATATATTCTTCATTATCTTGTAATTAGTGTTTAATGCTATAATTCTGACCTAATAAATGTCTAATGCATGGAATATTGTCTATGGTTTTTAATGTGCCCTAATTTTGTTAGAAAATTGAAGTTATTGGAAATTTTGCATGTATAATGAATGAGTGAATGTTCTTGGAGGTTGTTTGGCATATTTCATCCTTAAAACTACATTTATTCTTTCCTACGAAGTATAAATTCCTAGAGTAGTTGTGAAGTTTCCTCCATTAGGGCTAGCGAAGCTGCCTTTGGGTCTCCTAGAAAAGAGAAGTTCTCAAATCAAGATTATATTTTACTCCAATCCTCCCAACTGCTAGGCACTAATCCTAGATCCTTGGTGATCACATTATACTTAAAAACCCATTCTTATTTCACCTTTCCTTCACCTCTTTCCTCATCCCTAGGGCTTCATATGAATTTCATTACAAAGGAGCTTTTGCAAACCGGTTTGGATAGTCTCCTGTGTTGGTCTTTTCTCTAGCTCTCCCCCTGATTTGAGACAATTATTACGGTGAAAAATCAATATAATTGATGCCCTCCCCATCATACCAAGTGGGAACCCTAGCTGTTTTCCTTCAATTTGGGGGTTCTAGAAGGCTTGAGATTTAGTACTTGTTAAAGTATATCACTCATAGAATTTTCTCTACTTTATCTAGACCTTATATGAACTTCTATTTCATCAAATATCACAACCCTAGGCCTCGAGTAATCTTCCTTTCAAGGGGTTTTTCTTGGAAAGTCTTCCTAGCTTCTCCCCAAGCTCATACTTTCATTGAACCTGTCCTTTGAATCAGCCAAATTACCTCAATTAAAACCTATCCTAAGAATATCTATCACAAGTGAGTGACACTAAGACTCCTCCTGTTAGTGAAAATGTGAGAAGAGAAGGGGACATTGGTTGTCGTGACAGTGGGTGTTTGTCCCAAGGTGTTGTTGTGCCTTCTAGCTTTAACCAATTTACTACACCTTTGTGTAGCAACAAGCCCTACTCATGACAATGACTTAGGGAATCAACCACTAGTGAGTTGACCAAAGATAGAGTTGACAAAATGAGAAAATATAGAGAGAGAAGAGAAAAGAAAAAAATGGAAAAGACTAATTCCCGCCTTTGCCATGAATGATTCACAAGTGGGATACTTTTATTGCATGCTAAAAATTCAAACATGGTAATCTCTTTTACCAAGCAAGTTATGTACTTCCACCAATAATATTTTTGGGTTGGCTCATGCAGAGGAAAAGGCAACACCAACTCCTTAGCCTAGAAAAATTATAAGAAAGTCACTTGTCATCCATAAGGTAAGGGAGACTAAGACAATAAGCAAGGTATGCCAAATGTAAACAAACCCATCGAGGATAGAGGGTCGTCCCCTAGAGGATGAAGTCTTTTAGTATTAAGAGGCTTAAAATCCCTCCCAAAGGCATGGTATAAGCCTCAAAACATGGTGAGGTTTCCCTCCTAGAGATAGCTTCCCTCAGGCATGTTGATTTTTAATGTATCTTGGACAAGTGGTTTCCCATGGGTTAGTCTATACCTAGGGAAAAGTGTCCAAAATAATTATTTTCCTAACTGTGACTTTATAAAGTGAAAGTGACTTTATAAGTGGTAAAGCCAATGTTAAATTATAAAGTGAAAAGTGACTTTAGACATAAAGTACAACGTGGGTACTTTATTTAATGGGTGAGTTAAAAAATAGAACATGAGAATTAAATGCACATTTATTCTCATCCCTTGATCTAAACGAATCTGAGCCATTAGATCTTAGGGTTGCCCAATAGCCATTTAGGGAAACAAAAGGGGGAAAAGAAAAAAGAAACTACATTCATTCTTCATGAGCAGATTGGAGAAAGGAGGCTGAGCGCTAGAGAAAAGTTCTGAAGGAGAAATTTGTTGTAGCGAGCTAAAGGAGTGATATATGGGCAAAGTTGGGCATGGAAATCAAGGTTTAGAAGACAACAGAAGGTGCAATACGAACAACAGTGAATGTTGTAAGCTGCACGCCGTTCGAGAGAAATTTTTGAAAAAAATCCGTACAATCTGTACAGCGGTATGGAAGTCCATACAGTCCGTACAGTGCATATTTTTAGCTTCAATTGGGCATGGAAATTGAGGCAAAGTGGGCACAGAAATCGAGGCAAAGTGAGCACAGTTTTCAAGGAGTTTTGGACTGAAGAGATAAGTTGTATTTTGTTGTTTTGTTTTGTCTGCAAATGTATTTTTCCCGAACTTGAAAGACAAATAATTTGAAGAGCTCTCTAACAGGTTTTCCCTGGAGAAGATTGAAAGGGTTTCGCATGGGTCTAAGTTGACCAAAAAACTATGTGTATTTTTATGTGTGTTGCTGGTCTGGGTATGTCCATATTTATTTTCAGCATGTGTTGACAGTCCCATTTGTTTTAATCTGAAAATTTCATTTCCAGAATTCTATATGTTGAATGTATGATTATGGGAAAGGGCATTTAACTGAAAGGGAGTGATAAGGTGAAATTAAAACCGGGTTGGGATTGTTGGAAACTTTTTTTAGTCATCAAATTTCAACAAGGCAAGCCAATGTCTAAACACAAAATGTGGGTGTCATACTCCTAGGGCGCACCTCTAAGTTATGAGCTTACCGAGTCCCCTGAAGTGTGCCACAACAACGTACTTTCTTCTCAATGGTGAAACCAACTTGAGTTTACTAATGCTTGTACTATGCCTCTAGCCCGTGTAGCCTATACCGAGACTGATATCTTATACTTGCGAAATTAGCATTCAATAAAGTCTCACTACAATAGCCACTTCAAAACTTAACTTGAATTACATTTTACTTCAATTAACTTAAGTTTAGTAATAGTTGCATTCATTCATAAACAACACGAATCATGTACATAAATAACACCTCAATAAATGAGAGGGGCAACTCCTAAAACGATTTCCCAACTACTCATTGAGTATAAAACTTCAATACACAGCTTTAATTTATAATGGAAATTCTCCTGCATTGGTGTTTCCTCTAGCTCTCCCCCTGATTTGGGGCAATTCTCATGGTGAAATTTCAATATAATTGATGCCCTAGCCATCATGCCAAGTGGGAACCCTAGGTGTTATCCTTCAACTTGGGAATTCTAGAAGCCTTGAAATTTAGTACTTGTTACAGTATATCAATCATAACCATTTCTCCTATCTATCTGGACCTCAGATGAAATTCTATTTCATCAAATATCAAACCCTAGGCCTCGAGTAGTCTTCCTTTCAAGGGGTTTTTCTTGGAAATTCCAACTAGCTTCTCCCAAAGCTCGTACTTTCATTGAACCTTTCCATTGAATGAACCACCTTTCCTCACTTAAAACCTATCCTAGGAACATCAATCACAAGTGCGGGACACTTGGAATCCTCCCGTCAGTGAAAATCTGAGAAGAGAAGGGGACATTGGTTGTGGTGACAGTGGGCCTTTGTCCCAAGGTGTTGTTGTGCCCTCTAGCTTTAGCCTATTTACTACATCTACTAGTTTGTGCAACAACAAGCCCTACTCATGTCAATTACCTAGAGGGAATCAATCACTAGTGAGCTGACCAAAAACAGAGTTGATAAAATGAGAAAATATAGAGAGAGAAGAAAAAAGAAAAAAAATGGAAAAGACTAATTCCCGCCATTGCTATGAATGATTCACAAGTGGTATACTTTTATTGCGTGCTAAAAATTCAAACACGGTAATCTCATTGTCCAAGCAAGCTATATTCTTCCACTGATAATATTTTTGCGTTGGCTCGGGTAAAGGCAAAGGCAACACCAACTCCTTGGCCTAGAAAACTTACAAGAAAGTCACTTGTCATCCACAAGGTAAAGGAGACTAAGACAATAAGTAAGGTATGCCAAATGTAAACAAGACCATCGAAGATAGAGGGTCGTCCCCGTTATAGGCCATTTTGTCGCATCTAGTCAATAGGCTTGCAAACCGGATCAATCATCATCAGTGAACATGTTGTCATCATCCCTATACAAGGTCCTAAGCATAACCTTTCCAAATAATTGAGTTTCTCGGTCTAACTGCTTCAAATCGGTGCTTTTAAGCCCCCTCGCACCCTGCCCCTTTAGAGACCTGTGTTTAGCAAAAGGTTGCTCCTTTCTACGACAGCAGTAATCAACAACAGCTTGCTCCTTGCTGGGGGTGCGTTAATTCTAGAAATTCGAGAAAACTAAAAAGAATCCCGAAGCTTCCTCTTCCAGAAGCTTCCAAGGGTTGTTTTAACCATTTACCTTGGATAAGAAGCTTGAGTCCTATCTGATCCTACCTTGGAGATTTCACCTTTTATCCCTTGAGCTCATCCTCCCATCTTAAGTGGATTTCAAGCCTAGATTGGTAAATGGATAAGAATTCCTAAACTACCATCCCTCTCCTACAAATTTACTGCCATCTACAACATCAGGGTTCGCTTTTGGACACTGATAATGCCCTCATGTTGCTGCCTTGAACCTAAGAGAGTCATCATTTTCATGCATTAGGGTGACATTGAGGTGTGCTTTGTGACAAGGAAGGACAAGTCAACTTGGGGAGATCTCTACAAGATCTTCTACTATTCTTGGTTGTAAACTCTCTCTATTTCTATTAATACAAAGAGTATCTTGTTTTCCTATATGCCTTGTATTACATTTTCATTTCAATGCCTTACTAATTCATTGAATAGAGTAATTGAATTACGCTACGTAGATATTGTGGATCCTTGGCTTGTTTTAGTTGTATGTACAAGCTAATTATAGCACTTAGAGCTACGATTGGAGCTTACTAGCAAGGAGGAAAGTAAATCTTGCGACAGATTCCAAGTAGGCCTGTTTCCCATTCTTCAATTTCTCTAAGGAAAACTCTATATTCTTTACTTTATGTTGTTCTAGACCAGTTTATTAGGTCTAGAAAAGATACTTTTGTCCACAATTGTAAATTTTGCACAACAAATTGGTGACCCCACTGGGAATCGTTTCTTTCTCTTAGTGGTTTCCTTGATCTTAGCCCTTGTTTCACCTCTTGAATAGGCCTTCATTGCCTCACTCAGATTTGGATTGACTCTAGGAAGACCTTTCTTTGACCTTGAATTGATTTTTTGTGTTGTAATTTGGTTGGATCTGCATCAACGCTCCCCTTGGTCTGGAGATAAAATGCTGCAATGTACCCTAGCCTTCTCTACACCTGCACTGCAGAGCATTGGTGCCATTTTTGCATCTGTGTTGGCCACTGTAAGATGCAAAATGAAAAAATTGCATTTTGCGCCTTGCTCTCTGATTTTTATGATTCGAGTTGGTTTTCCTTCTGTCCCTGAGTGTGTCTTGGTCTCTTAAAAGCCTTCACTTTGTTTGCTTTTGGTTTTTATAACCTTTGATAAGAATTTGTTTGGATTTTTCTTTGTTCTTGTCAGTTAGGTCATTAACAAATTGTTGCTTAATCAGTGATTGTTTGAAAGAATTGCTATTACAGTCATCATTTTGTATAGTTTCTTTTGTCAGCGATTTAGCAAGCATTTTAGTTTTCATCTCATATGAAAATAAAGTGGATCGAAAAGAAAAATCTCATGTATTTTGCATTGCATTTAGGGTTTTGTGCATGAAATTGGAAATTAGAACAACTGCATTAGTGGAATTGACTTAATAAATTTTGTTTGTTGCATCTTGTATGCTACATCAGTCTTTGTTCTCTTCCCTCCCATACATAGATTTTCATTGAGAAGATGATTTCGTTTTGTCATGCTAGATTGCATCTTTAGGATATTAAGGTGAAATTCACGGTGAGCCTTGAAAATTGAAACATAATTCATGATAAACTTTAAAATTTATTGAATCAATCTTAAATAGCATTTGAAACATTAACGCAAACATCTACAGGTCTGTGCTAGAGACGTGTTCCGCGTCTATAAACATAGGAGCTGTCGTTTTTTGTCAGCGTTGCATTTCGGGGGTGATAACCCGTTCCACGTATGTAAGTGTCTCAGACTGTTCTCCACGTACCTTCGAGTATATCGGATGGCGCTCCACGCATGAAATGTATATGGGAATGCTCCCATAATACGATTATAGATTAGATAACACTAACACAGATTGCACTTCCATGTACAGTCGAGTATATTTTGGAAGTCCACCATAGGTTGTTATCCTCACCTTAGGTAACCGAGTCAGCCACCTTCTATACTGTGATACACCAAACACAACATTCAGGGAGATTTCTTGCCCGTACGTAAATCCTTGGTTCTCCAAGGTTGTATATTGCAATTCATAGTTGCTTGGCAAACCTTTATGCCTAGATTACCCTTTTTGATTTATTTTTGTTGTTAATTTTTAAAATTTACTAAACCAACGCGAAAGAACAACCTACACTATGTCATTCGTATAGAATGAAAAATAATCCTCCTCTTCCACCAACTCTTGGTCGTAGTCAAAAACACAAAAAGACGCAGACCACTGAATCTAGTACTTTGGAAGCTACTACTTCTAGTCCTCCACCTGACATAGATCCACCAAAATCATCATTCTTGTGAGTACTGAACCCAAGATTACTTCTTCATTTCTTGGTGAGTCTAACACAGTCGAAACAAAAGCACCTGAAATTTCATTCCCTGAGGTTATTGAACCTGAATCAAAGACAACGCAACCTAAGGTTATACAACCCGAGGCACCTCAGTTATCTATACATGTTACTTGAGGACCTTCCTCTTCTCTTCCTCTGTCTCAGGCCCAACCACAACCTATATATCTTGGACCTGACGGTGAACCCCTTCCACCTGGTCTTCTGAGCATTGAAGAGATTCCTAAGGAAGAGCCTCGACCCTCCTCTCCTATCCATTTGGGAGGGACTCATTTTTATCAAGCCCATCCTTTTCCTTCTTATCATACTCCATCACAAACTCCTTTATCTGGATCTTTTCCTTTCAACTCACCCTTGATTTTCCCTTGACAATCCTCCTTGGGAGAGTTAACCAAGAATGAATCTGTTATGGTTTCTCAACCCGTATCCACTAACTATGACTAAGACAACCCATGTTGCAACTTCATCCATGTTTGTAACATCGCCAGAGACACATTTGTATGGTGGCTCGTCCATCCCACTTGGTTAGCAATCATTGTTTGGTATATTTTCTAGCGTAGCATCCATTCTGTGGACCTCTCCCATGTCATCTTCTTCTGGAATCCTATTTGGCACTTCTTTGATGAGCACTACACAATCTTCTCTCTCTCCTCCATCTACACCTACAATTCAGTGGGGCCCTTATGTTAGTGGGTATGGACACCTACAACATCCCAATCCACTTCCTATTGGGAACCCTCCTCTTGGGGGGCAATTGCCTCAGTATTCCCCTCCTCTTTCAGCAAGGGGCAACCTGTTGCGGGATTATTACCATCTCCTCATCAAATATCACAAGTTAGTGCTCAGCCTCATTTGAGTCCTCCACATTCAGGAATGGATACTAATGTTTGGAAACCTACATTGCCTGTGCAACCTAGTTCAGTTGTGGCTTCATATTTAATCTCTCAACCTGTTCTATCTGCATCTCAAATTCTTGTTCATCAACCTATACCCCAACCTGTTCAAGCTCAAATTAAAGTAAGCCAACCTTCATAGGTTGCATCTTTAACTCCACCTCTTCCACCGGTATCTGGTGCCTCTCAAGCCCCATTTACCCAACCATTTTAAGGGAAAGTACAATCTTCACCTTTTGGTCAAGCCATTCCTCAAATTCAAGTGGATCAGAAAGTATATGGTATGGCATAGGCACAACCTAACCAACCTTATGTTGGAATGATGCAAAACCCCACAGGGCAACTATATCAACATATACCTCAAATGCCTTACCACGATTAGCAAATCCAAACCCAGCCATTTCAACCTTACAAGGTTATCCTGGAGCTGGGAAGCAAGGTCATATGCATCCTAGTTGTCAAAATCCTCCCTATCCCGAAACACAGATACTCGTTGCTCAGGTCATCCAATCTTACCCAGGGTATCCTCCACCGAACCTTAACAGGAAATTGCCATTCGTAGAAACTCTTGAATTTCCAGATCTGACTCAGCTCACCAATGATCCCATTACCCATTGTCCTTGGTGGCCGATTATTCCCACAAAAGTTCCTAGTGATATCCCTAAATTCAATGGAAATCATGGAGAAGACTCATCTACACACATTAAGACTTATCATTTGCAGTGTTTTTATTTGTGTGTCTTTTCCAGCGCACACATAGCGGTATGATAACAAAATGGTATATTGAACTACCACGAGCTTCGTTCGATAATTTCAACACCTTGGCTACCACATTCTTAACGCATTTTCAGCTACCCATTCGATATGAGACTAGAACTGAACTTTTAACCAATTTCAAACAAACTGATTCCACTCACATTTCTGATCATGTCCATGAGTGGCGACGTCATCGTTATTTGGTTAAAACTTTTGTTCCTAATCAGTTGTTGGCCGAATGGTTTATTAAGTCTCTGTTACCATCCATAACAGACCACGTTGCTTAGGGCGTAGTTGTGACCAAAGAACAGGTAATTGCTAGTGCCCAGTATTTGGATCTTATTGATACCCAATCTAGCACACTCGATGATAAAATACCAAATGCTCCATGAGCTTCCAGTATTGTTCCTCAACCTCCCAGTAAGAATCACATGTCGCCAATGGCGTGATAAGTTCTACTAGCCAACAGTCGACGAGTAACCCATCTAGTTCGACTCTTGTTGTGGCTGCCCAAAACCCTGCTTGCACTACTCCTACGACTTCTACTTCCAAGATCAATGTTGTTCAATCCTCCAAAGGCAAACCTCGGCAACTAGGAAGTAAGAAGAAAGGCAAAGGTAAAAAGAAGAAAGATAATCCTCTGCATTATAAACAAAATAATCAGTCTTCTAAAGAAAAACAGAAACCTCGTTATCCATGCTTGATTTGTAATGAGCAGCGTTTCACTCATGATTTTCCACATCGGGCAGAAGTGGATCAATTCCTTAAGTCATCCACTGCACTCGCCGTGTTGGCAGATCCGTTTCCGAATCTGGAGACCAATATGGTTGCTCAGGATCCTGCATCCTCTAACTTGGTTTTGATGCTTTCCTCCGCTAAGTTGAAAAATAACTTTATGGTGACCACTCAAAATAAAGACTACGATAATGCAAATCCCTCGAATGTCCAAGCTACTGATCAACTTGCTAGTTCTACCGCATCTCCATCGGACCTTGCTCTGAATGCGTTTCCTACCGAATTGACAATTAAGCCTCCCAAAGGCATTATCCATAAATCTATATTCAATCCTCGTGCAAGAGCTACTAAGAATTATAACAACGTTGAGGATCTAGCTCAAGCTCCTTCAGTTATGTTAACTCTTGAGGTGTTGCAAAATTCCCGCCTAAAAGAAGGTTATGCTTTTCGTAGTTGGATGTATTGATCCTTCGAATTCCAACCTTGTAGTTTTTAACCATGAAAATTATACGCCTCCACTTCCAACCCAATTAGCTTTCATGATTCAAGTATTCGCAGCAAGAATATCCATCATTCCATTGTGGACGAAGGAGCCTCAACCTGTATCATGTCACTTTCTTGCTGGAAGGCCATTGGTTCTCCCCAATTGAATCAGTCACCGACTACTCTAAAGGCTTTTGACGGAAGAGACTTCAAGCTTTGTGGAATTCTAAATTTGTTACAAGTACAATTAGGCAAGATGGTGTTAGTAGAAGTCGAAGTTATAGATGGACCATTAGATTATAACCTTCCACTGGGTCGTACGTGGGTTTATGCTATGGTTGTTGTTGTTTCGACATATTTCAGAATGATTGCTTTCCCTCATAAGGGAGGTATCATAGCCATTAATGAACTCACCTTCTTTGCCACCAATTCTCAAGTTACTAGAAGCATCCATCTTATGGGAGAAACCCCTCATCCATATCAACATGTCAGGGTGGGATTGCTTAAGGATTCTTCCCTCATGGGAATATTTTCTCTTCCTCCTCCATCTCCCAACAACTCTAATGCGATTACCCATGTCAACATGGTATCTTCTTATACTACTTCATCTGATCCTTGGATAGTGCCAGATGCATCTAATATTGACACTTTTGATGAACGCGTGTCGGTTAGTCCTATTAGCTCGATTATGAAGCCATTTATTCGGATTGTGAAATGCATTCTACTCTCTCCTCTTCGATCAATTGGGTTGATCATTCCTAAGATTACGTCACGTCCTCTAATCCCTTCTCTCGTACATTTTCTACTAATGAGAGCATCATGGAGATCATGATGCCAGATGATGCGTCGTGGGACGATCGTCATCATCATTCCTCCTTGCTAGATTCCTTCGAGGATAATCTTAGTGAACTATATCGGCCCAATGTCGTTGAGATGTCGACAAGTTTTGTATCCATCCATGGTATTGATTCTGAGAAGAATTTGTCGAATATTGAAGAGACTATCCCTCTCGATGTTTCGATCAAACCCAACATTGTTGAGAACGTACATATCAATGTGTCTTGCTCTCCCGATGAGACCAATACCTATAAAGCCCTTTTCCAGGAGTTTCAAGACGTTTTCGCCTGGTCTTATGAAGAGATGTCAACTATCGATAACATAGTTGTACATGAAATCAAGACATATTCTGATGCTAAACCAGTTTGGCACCGCCTCTGTCCATTCCATCCCAAGAAGGTTGAGTGCTAAACCAGTTCGGCAGTGACTCTGTCTATGCCATCCCAAGAAGGTTGTCGCTATTAAAGTTGAAGTTGAAAAACTTCTATGCGTAGGTTTCATCTACCCAGTCCCTCTAATTGATTGGGTGTCAAACATTGTTCCTGTTATGAAGAAACAAGGAACAATTCGTGTGTGTGTGTCTATTACCGGGACATCAATCGTGCTTGTCCTAAGGACAATTAGCGTACCCTATTCATCGACCAGATTGTTGCTGATTGTGTTGGTTGTGAAATATTCTCGTTTATGGATGGCTTTTCTGGCTACAATTAGATCAATATTCTCCTAACGGACCAATATAAAACCGCATTTATTTGTCCCTGTGGCACATTTACATATCGAAAAATCCCTTTCCGATTGAAAAATGTTGGGGCTATGTTTCAGAGGGAAATGACATCGTACAACCATACTTGGACGACCTACCTGCTCACTCGAAACATCCTGTTGATCATCTGATGCATCTTAGGGCTATATTTTTACATTGTTGACACTATGAAATTAGGCCCAATCTGCAAAAAGTGTGTGTTTTGTATCAGCTTCGGTCGACTTCTTAGTTTCGTTGTATCGAAACATGGAATTCGTATTGACCCATTGAAAGTACAGGCAATTCTAGATCTACCTGCTCCTTCCCTTCTTCAGCTTCAATGACTCCAAGGGAAATTAACTTTCTACGAAGATTCGTTGCCAACTACACCGAATTGACCAAAGGATTTACTCACTTGTTAAAGAAAGGGGTTCCCTTCCATTGGGACGACACTGCCCAAAAGGTGTTCAATGCCTTGAAAGTTGAAAGATGTTCTGATTCGGGCATCCTTGTATCCCCCAAATTACCAATGCGATTATTTCCTGTATCTCGCCACTGCAGTTACTACCATCGCTATATTATTGGTCCACGAGGAAGATGTTGGGATCGAACACCTTATTTATTATTTGAGTTGGAATTTGAATGATACCGAGATCAAATATAGTCACATCGAAAAGTTAGCTTTGGCGATTGTTCAGTCTGTCCAAAGGTTTCACCACTATATCTTGCTCCGCAGGACTATGGTTGTTTTCGACTGCAACCCAATGACATACATCTTATCACAACAATTGTTGGGGGGCAAGTACTCCAAAAGGATTGTCATGCTTCAGGAGTTCGATTTGGAGTTCACAAATCCAAGTAGAAGAAATCCTTAGTTTTTGTTGAGCTTATCTGCGACCTTCCCACTGCTTAAACTGAAACAATGTCTGATAATTCTATTCCAGACAAGTTGTTGTTCCTAATCGCGTAATTTGACTCGTGGTATGGAGACATTATCATATATCTCCAAACCTAATACCTCTCGCTCCGACCAACGATGTATCCGATATCAAGCTAAAAACTATATTATAATCGACGACACCCTTTATCATCGTGATATCGATATGATATTCCGAAGGTGACTCACTCATGAGGAGGTCGAGAAAGGCTTATACCAACCACTTAATAAGGACAGGCGGTGAACAAAATCAAGAGGAAAAAACAAGGGAGGCATTGACACTACACTTGCCATGTCAAGAGGAAGCTTGTGCATGAAAAATTTGCCCAAATGTGCCTCTACAAATGTGACCAATGCCTTGGGATATGTGCGCTACAACAAGAACTATGAAAATGCCTTACAAAATGTGACACCACACTAACAATCATAGTGTCATCCCCAAGAGTCCCTACTCAAAACATGTTGAATACATAAGAGGGGTTTCTATGCTTAACATGATAGATAGCAATGCCAACACCTTGGGAGATGTGTATTATCATGTATACTATGAAATTGCCCCATGAAATGTGATACCACGTGAACAATCATTGAATCATCTGCAAGATTCCCAAGACAAAATGTGTCGAATACATAAAAGGGGATTCCATGTTGAACAAGCTAGATAAGGGTAGTGTTAAGCAAGAAGCATAAATGAAATGCAAAAATCCAAGGTGGAATAGATATAATTACAATAATTATAATTCGTTGAACAAAACAGATGTCTTGATGTTGGAGCTTGTTGAAGCATGTGAAAGGTGTGAACATGATAACCACAATACCAAAATAATATACAATCCTCCAATGACTATGTTATAGTTTTACCTCTAAGAGAGAAGGTGACATTGGCTACTTAGCAACGACAGGAGGTGAACAAAATCAAGACAAAAAAACAAGGGAGATATTGACACTAGTTGAGCACCTTGCATGAAAGGAGGATGCCCATGCATGCAAAAGTTGCCTAAATGTGCCTCGAATAATGTGACCAATGCCTTGGGATATGTGTACTACCACCTATGAAATTTCCCTACGAAATGTGACACCACTTGAACAATCATAGAGTCATCCCAAACAATGCCTGGCCGAAACATGTTGAATCCATAAGAGTGGGGTCCATGCTTAAAAAAATAGATAGGAATGGTGTTAAGAAGCAAGCATAAGTGAAATGCATAAAAACCAAGGAAGAATAGTTAGAAATATTATACTTATATTTAACAAAAGCGCTGTCTTCATGTTGGATCTTGTTGAAGGATGCGAAAGATGTGAGAATGGTAACATCACTACCAAAACGAGTTATAATCCTACATTGGTCATGTTAGAGTTTTACCTTTACGAGGGTAGAAGGTGATGTTAACTCCCCAGCAAGGACACAAGGTGAACGAAATCAAGACAAGAAAACAAGGGACGTATTGATGCAGCTTTAAAACCATCAAAAACAAAAGGAAAAATTTCCATATTAAAAAATAAAGGGCATATAAAGTTGCAAAGTTGATGAAATAGCTATGAAGATAAGAGGTAGCTATGCTAACATGTAGCTACCTAGAAGCGCCAAAGGCAGGTTATAAGCCACAAAACATGGTAAGGTTGTTCTCGTAGAAATAAATTCCCTCAACCAAGCCAATGTTTGGTCCTAGAAGTTCAGGCGTCCACATGTGTGAATTGAAAAGGGGCAAGAGGTATGAAGACTAGTCAAGCGCCAAAGGCAAGTTATAAGCAACAAAACATGGTAAGGTTGTTCTCGTAGCAATAAATTTCCTCAACCAAGCCAATGTCTGGCCCAAGAAGTTCAGACATCCACATGTGTGAAGTAAAAAGGGTCTAAATAGGTGGACAACACCTCCAAAAGTCTTCATAAGTCCAAGAGAGGGGTTTCAATGGTAAGAATATATCCTCATAATCATCCGAGTGACCTTGTCAATTGCAAAATAGATGGATATAAAGGGCATCTAAAGTGGAAAAGCTCATGAAATAGCTAAGAAACTACGAGATAGCTATGCTCATCTGTAGCTACCTAGGGTGCAAGAGATAAGAAGACTGGTGAAGCACCAATGAAGGCAAGATTTGGAGATGCGATCACCATGGTAGCTCTAGCATGAGAAGAAGTGACTTTCGAAAGGAAAAAGAAAAGGCTACATGAGACAATGCTAGCACAAAACAAGCAAAGGTGTGAGTCGTGATGAGCTAGTGACATACTAGTGAAGAAAAAAATATCTAACATGAGCATGTAGATGTTGAGAGAATGAGAAAAGAAGAATGAAAACAATAGAAAAAGGTAGATATAGAATAAGAGAAAATTGGTTACGACTCTAGGGTGGTACTAGCTAAGTCAAGGAGCAAAATATTAGAGGAGGGATGTGTTGGATAAGTGATTAAGAAATCCCATAGCTGTAGTCTATAGAATACAACAACCAAAACCAACGTTCCAAGGAAGTAACAAGGAAGGAGGAGCATGTTGACAAGAACCATCTAGGAAGAAGTACCTCAAGTTGGGCCCTGTTACCCACCACATTGTGGGTGATATCCCCAGGAGAAATTCTTCTCCATGATGAGCCTCAGCCGACAGCCCCTTGATGCCTCCTACTAGCTCGTTGTGCCATTTCTCTGCCACCTGAGCTAGCCATGTGGTCCGTTAGCCACCTGTATTGATCGTATGTTTGAAGGTGGGCCTCTAGAATCTAAAGGTATGGCTTGTCATTTGGTAATTGAGTATTGGGTTTACTTATCACAGATACTTTTGTTCGTGGATTGATGGGGGCATTTCATAGAAAGAGTGGGCTTAGTTTGTTTTCTTGTCCCCTTTATCTCTTTTGGTTGTTACTCTTGGATCTTACTCCCATGGGATCTCCTTTATTGACCATTTGGTTCTAGGATGGTGCTACATGGGAAACCCCAAATTTGGGTGCGTGTCTCGCTCCTTTACATGCACATATTACTCCCTATCCACTCACTATACCCCATTCATCATTTATTGCCACCTGGGTCCACATTCTCATTTTGGGTCCACATAAGGCTATCCCATGTACCCTATACCGAGACCAATATCTTATACTTGCAAAATTGGTGTTCAATCAAATCTCACTACAATAGCAACTTCAAAACAAAACTTTAATTCTAGTTTACTTCAATTAACCTAAGTTAAGCAATAATCACATTCATTCATAAACAACGCGAATCATGTACAAAAATAACACTCCAATAAACAAGAGGGGGAACTCCCAAAACAATTTCCCAACTTCTCTTTGACTATAAAACCTCAATACACAAAACTTTGGTTAATAAAAAACTTTGGTTCGGTTAGGAGGATCTTCAAACAGCTTGTTGCCACAACCCTTCACAAATACAAATATACAATAATCGAGTTACAACCCCTCAACTAGCAACCCACAACTAAACCCAATAAATAACTAAGTTGTGTCCCTTTGACCTACACACAACCTCAATACACAAATACCCCACAGTGTACCACCCTTGGCAATACTTCGTTCCACAAGCTTGCACAACGTCCTTCCGCAACTTGCTTAGAAAGTGAGCGCCTTCATGAGACCCAACTCTCTTCTTCCTTCATTGTCTACTTCTTTTCTTGCAATGACAGGTTATTGATCTTCAGTTGATTGATGTTCTAACTCCTCTCCTATCATCTTATATATATAAGTCACCCTCCATGAACAGTCATGTCTCTTCTAAGGGACGTGTCAGTTAGGCATTTCAGTCACTCTTCCTTTGTTCAAGCCAACCATAAACTCCAAATTATGTCACATCATTTGTCGCATACAAACTTTCCTTCAATTCAATGTTAGTCGTGTGCCTTTGGAACTCAGACAGGCGCACCTCAGTGGGGCACCTCGTGTCTTCAGTGAAGCGCATCTCGGCTGGGTACGCCTCGGCTAGGCACCCTCGTCGTGTCAACTATCAAATTTGTTCCAATAATTCCACCAAACTCATCTCAAGTGTGTTCTTCATGCACTCATCTCACCAAACTCTTTCTGTTGAACTCGTCTTGGACACGCCTATCATGCCAAACAAGTCATTCCACCAAACTCAACTTGGCCTAACTCAAACATGCTTAGTTGCCTAGCCTAAGGGCTTGAGATCCTCCCCCACGTCAAAATGGTTGTCATCCTCGACAACGCATCCCTCGGCAAATTTCTTAACCAAATCCTGAAGACTGTCCTCATCATGAAGAACCTTCACATCAATTGTCTTCATCAATAGAAAAGAATCTCATTTCTAACATATATCCCATGTCTATGCATGTATCGCAACTTATAAGGATGACATGTGTTGGATCCCCTAGTGCAATCAACTAGTCGGCTAGCTAATCAGGCCGTAGCATCAACTCCACAAGAACACATGCACCCAAACATGTGCAACCATTGTCAGCTCTTTCCATGTCACACAATCTTTCCTCCGATTATGCTCAGGCACCATTCAACAGTGTATCAAGCTCTCATGGGTCTCACGATCTCGAGCAAGTGATAGTAAGCCCATCTCCTTCATGAACTTCAAAAGTATAGTGGTGTGGGGAAGTCATGTGACTTCCCTTTCCACATCACAAGGCCATCGACTTCCCTTTCCACATCACAAGGCCATCTCTCCTCGTCTCTAAGAAGAATCCACCCATACCTAGTATGAACCCTCAATACTTCACTACAATATACTCCTTCTCTTCACGTTTATCCTCCGTCATGTTCATTCGCAAATCGGAAGGGCGCGTTTCAAATAGGCGCACCTTGTCTTCGACTGAACACCCCTTGTCTTCGATAGAGCATCCCTCAGTTGGGTACCCTTGTTGTGCCAACTCACCAAGTCATTCCAATTGTTCCACCTAACTCATCTTCAGCGCACTATTCGTTTGCTCGTCTCACCAAAGTCATACCACATAACTCATCTCAGGCGCACTCTTTGCGCCTTCCAATTCATTCCACCAAACTTGTCTGGGCCTAACTCGAGCACATTCGAGAGCCTAAGCCTAAGGGCTTGACTGTGGGAGGTCCACATGTGTCAAGTGAAAAGGGCCAAATATGTTGAATGCTCCTCCAAAATAGCTCATAAGTCCAAGGAGAGATTTCGGATGTGAGAATATATCCTAAAAATCATGCAAGTGACCTCCAAAAATTATGAAATGACCCTCTCCAAGTCAGAAAAAATGAAGCCACAGTTCGCAAATAGAAAGTAGATGTGTCCACAAAGGGTTTGGAGTACTATTCCAGTGAAAAATAGCTAGAAATATGATGAAATAGAAGTTCATTCAAGGATATTCAACATGGAATGTCAAGAGGATGCCCATGCAGGCAAAATTTGCCTAAATGGGCCTTGAATGATGTGACCAATGTCATGGCATATGTGTACTAGCATATCAACTATGAAATTGCAACTATGAAATTGCCCTGTGAAATGTGATGCCACATGAACGATCATAGAATCATCTCCCATTGTCCCAAGCCAAAAAGTGTCGAATAAATAAAATGGGGTACATGCTGAGGAAGCTAGATAACAGTAGTGTTAAGCAAGAAGCATAAATGAAATGCAAAAAGCCAAGGAAGAATAGTTATCATTAAGATAATTATAATTCACTAAAAAAACAGATGTCTTGATGTTGGAGCTTGTTAGGATGTGAAATATGTGAACATGGTAATCTCAATACCAAAATAAGATACAATCCTGCAATGACTATTTTATAGTTTTACCTCTAGGATAGAAGGTAACATTGGCTACTTAGCAAAGAAAGGAGATGAACAAAATCAAGACGTAAAAATAAGGGAGGTATTGACACTAGTTGAGCACCTGGCATGTAAGGAGCATGCCCACGCATGCAAAAGTTGCCCAAATGTCCCTCAAATAATGTGACCAACCCCTTGGGATATGTATACTACCACCTATGAAATCCCCTAACAAAATGTGACACCACTTGAACAATAATAGACTCATCCCAAGGAGTTCTTGTCCAAAACGTGTCGAATCCATAAGACAAGGATCCATGCTTAAAAAATAGATAGGAATGGTGTTAAGAAGCAAGCATAAGTGAAATGCATAAAAACAAAGGAAAATATTTAGAAATATTATACTATTTAACAAAACATGTGTCTTCATGTTGCAGCTTGTTGAACGACGCAAAAGATCTGAGAATGGTAACATCGCTACCAAAATAAGTTATAATCCTACAATGGTCATGTTAGAGTTTTACCTTTAGGAGGGTAGAAGGTGACACTAGCTCCCTAGTAAGGACACGACGTGAACAAAATCAAGATGAGAAAACAAGAGACATATTGACACTGCTTTAGCACCATCAAAAATAAAAGGCATAAATTTCAATATTAAAAAATAAAGGGCATTTAAAGAGGCAAAGTTGATGAAATGGCCATGAAGCTATGACGTAGCTATGCCCACACGTAGCTACCTAGGGTGCAAGAGATACGAAGACTAGTGACACGCCAAAGGAAGGTTATAAGCCCAAAAACAGGGTAAGGTTGTTCTCATAGAAATAAACTTCCTCAACCAAACCCCAAAAGTTAAGACGTCCACATGTTTGAAGTGAAAAGGGGCTAAATAGGTGGACAACTCCTCCAAAAGTGTTCATAAGTCCAAAAAAGTGGTTTCCACGTTAAGAATATATCCTCATTATCATCTAAGCAACCTTGTCAATTGCAAAATAGATGTAAATAAAGGGCATCTAAAGTGGCAAATTTCATGAAATAGCTATGAAACTACGAGATAGCTATGTCCACTAGTAGCTACCTAGAGTGCAAGAGATACAAAGACTGGTGAAGCACCAATGAAGGCAAGATTTGGAAATACGATCACCATGGTAGCTCTAGCATGAGTAGTGATTTTCGAGAGGCAAAAGCAAAGGATACATGACACAATGCTAGCACAAAACAAGTAAAGGTATGAGTTGTGATGAGCTAGTGACATACTAGTGAATCCAAAAATATCTAATATGAGTATGTACATGTTGAGAGAATGAGAAAAGAAGAAAGAAAACAATAGAAAAAGGTCAATATAAAATGAGACTAGGGTGGTACTAGCTAAGTCAAGGAGCAACAAATTAGATGAAGGACGTGTTGGATAAATGATTAAGCAATCCCATTGCTACAGTCTCCAAGATGCAACAACCAAAACTAATGTTCCAAGGAAGTAAGAAGGAGGAGAAAGCATGTCAACAAGAACCATCCAGGAAGAAGTATCTCTGGTTGGGCCCTACTCATGACAATGACTTAGAGGGAATCAATCACTAGCGAGGTGACCAAAAATAGAGTTGACAAAACAAGAAAATATAGATAAAGAGGCTAAAAGAAAAAAATGGAAAAGACTAATTCCTGACATTGGCATGAATGATTCACAAGTGGGAGACTACTATTGCATGCTAAAAATTCAAACATGGTAATCTCATTGTCCAAGCAAGCTACATACCTCCAATGATAATATTTTTGGGTTGGATCAAGTAGAGGCAAAAGCAACAACAACTCCTTAGCCTAGAAAATTTCCAAGAAGGTCATTTGTCATCCACAAGGTAAAGGCAACTAAGACAATAAGCAAGGTATGTCAAACATAAACAAAACCATCAAAGATAGAGGATCATACCACAAAGGATGAAATTTTTCAGGATCAAGAAGCTCAATATACCTCCCAAAGGCATGGTATAAGAGCCTCAAAACATGGTGAGATTTCCCTCCTAGAAATAACTTCCCTCAGGCAAGCCAATGTCTAGCCTCAAAATCTGGGTGTCATGCCACCAGAGCATACTTCTGAGCTATGAGTTTCCTGAGTCCCCTGAGGTGTGTGGCATCAACAAGCTTTCTCCTCAATGGTGAAACTAACTAGAGTTTACTAATGTTCGTACTACTACCTTTGGCCCGTGTACCTTATACCGAGACCAATATGTTATACTTGCGAAATTGGTGTTCAATCAAATCTCATTACAATAGCCACTTCAAAACTTAGCTTCAATTATAGTTTACTTCAATTAACTTAAGTTCAGCTATAACTGCATACATTTATAAACAACACGAATCATGTATATAAATAACACATCAATAAACGAGAGGGGGAATTCCCAAAACAATTTCCCAACTGTTCTTTGACAATAATACTTCAATACACAAAACTTTGATTTATAATGGACTTCGGTTTAGTTGGGAGGAACTCCAAACAATTCATTGCCACAACCCCTCACAAATACAAATATACAATAACAGAGTTACAACCCTTCAACTAGCAACCCATAGCCAAACCCAATAACTAACTAAGATGTGGCCCTTCCACCTACAGACAACCTCAATACACAAATGCCCCACGATGTACCACCCTCAGCAACACTGCGTTCCACAAGCTTGCACAACTTCCTTCCATAGCTTGCTTTAGAGGGAGAGCTCCTTTGTGAGATCCAACTCTCTTCTACCTTCCTTGTCTCTATCTTTTCTTGCAATGGCAGGTTGTTGATCTTTAATTGACTGATGTGCTAACTCCTCTACTATCATCTTATATATATGAGTCACCCTCCATGAACAGTGGTGTCTCTTCCAAGGGACGTGTCGGGAGTTCAAGTCGACCTTCCTTCATTCGAGCCGACCATAAACTCCAAATTATGTCGCATCATTTGTCGCAGACAAACATTCCTTCAATTCATTATCAGTGGTGTGCATTCACATCTCATCCTCAGTCACATACATTCGCAACTCAGGCTTGCTCGTCTTAGTTGGACACGCCTTGTCTTCAGTCAGGCATATCTCGGCTAGGCGCGCCCTTTCTTCGATCGGGTGTGCCTCATCTAGGCACCCTCGTTGTGCCGACTCTCAATATTTTGTTCCAATCACTCCACCAAAATCCTCTCAGGTGTGTTCTTCATCTACTTGTTTCACCAAAGTCTTTCCATCAAACTCGTCTCGGGTGCACCCTTCATGCCAACCAAGTCATTCCACCGAAGACGAATCGGCCTAACTCAGCCATGCTTGGGTGCCTAGCCTAAGGGCTTGACATCCTCCCCCATGTCAAAATGATTATTGTCCTCTACAATACACCCCTCTGCAAACTTCTTAACCAAATCCGGAAGACTATCCTCATCATGAAAAACCTTCGCATCAACTGTCTTCATCAATACAAAAGAATCTCGTCTCTGACATATATCCCATTTTCTATGCATGTATCACAACCTATAAGAATGACATGTGTTGGATCCCCTTCTGAAATCGACTAGTCAGGTAGCTAATCTGACCATAGCATTAACTCCACAAAAACACATGCACCCAAACATATGCAACGATTGCCACCTCTTTCCATGTCACACAATCTTTCCTCTGATTATGCTCATCATGAGGAGCCATTCAATGGCATCTCAAGCTCCCAGGGGTCTCACCAACTCAAGCAAGTGACAGTAATCCCATCTCCTTCATGAGCTTCAAAAATTGGTGGTGTGGAAGTCATACGACTTCCCTTTCCACATCACAAGCCCATCTCTCCTAGTCTCCGAGAAGAATCTACCCATAATACCTAGTATGATCCCTCCATACATTTCTACAATCTACTCCTCTTCACGTTGATCCTCAGTCGTGTGCATTCGCAAATCGAACGGGCACATCTCGATTGGGCGCACCTTGCCTTTGGCTATGCACCTTGTCTTTGATAAAGTGTGCCTAATTTGGGTACACTTGACATGCTGACTCACCAAGTCGTTCCAATGTTTCCACCGAACTCAACTTGGGCACGCTCTTGGTGTGCCCATCTCACCAATGTTGTTCCACCAAACTCATCTCGGGCACTCTCTTTGTGTCGTCCAAGTCATTCCACCAAACTTGAATCGACCTAACTCAAGCACATTCAAGCACCTAAGCCTAAGGGCTTGACTGTGGGACGACCAAATATCTTTTAAGCTCCTCCAAAATAGCTCACAAGTCCAAGGAGAGGTTTCGAACGTAAGAATATATCCTAAAAATCATGCAAGCAACCTCCAAAAATTATGAAATGACCCTCTCCAAGTCAAAAACAATGAAGCCACATGTTCGCAAATAGCAGGTAGATGTGTCCGCAAAGGATTTGGAGCTCATTTTTAGTGCAAAATAGCTAGAAAATTGATGAAATAAGAGGTCGTTCAAGGATATTCAA
Organism: Pinus taeda; assembly: GCA_000404065.3. Lineage (NCBI taxonomy): Eukaryota > Viridiplantae > Streptophyta > Pinopsida > Pinales > Pinaceae > Pinus > Pinus taeda. Next base: position 35,634 of record APFE030018920.1, read on the forward strand.
CATCGAATGTCAAGAGGATGCCCATGCAGGCAAAATTTGCCTAAATGGGCCTTGAATGATGTGACCAATGTCGTTGCACATGTGTACTACCATGTCAACTATGAAATTGCCCCATGAAATGTGATGCCACGTGAACAATCATATAATCATCTCACATTGTCCCAAGCCAAAACGTGTCAAACACATAAAATGGGGTCCATGCTTAACAAGATAGATAAGAGTAGTGTTAAGCAAGAAACATAAATGAAATGCAAAAAGCCAAGGAAGAATAGTTATAAATACAACAATTATAATTCAATGAACAAAACAGATATCTTGATGTTGAAGCTTGTTGAAGGATGTGAAAGATGTGAACATGGTAATCCCAGTACCAAAATAAGATACAATCTTGCAAGGACTATGTTATAGTTTTACCTCTAGGAGAGAAGGTGACATCAGCTACTTAGCAAGGACACGAGGTGAACAAAATCAAGATGAAAAAACAAGAGAGGTATTAACAATAGTTGAGCACTTGGCATGTAAGGAGGATGACCATGCATGCAAAAGTTGCCCAAATGTGCCTTGAATAATGTGACCAATGCCTTGGGATAAGTGTACTACCACCTATGAAATTGCCTTACAAAATGTGTCACCACTTGAACAATCGTAGAGTCATCCCAAAGAGTCCTTGGCCAAAATATGTCAAATCCATTAAAGGGGGGTACATGCTTAAAAAAATAGATAAGAATGGTGTTAAGAAGCAAGCATAAATGAAATGCATAAAAACCAAGGAAGAATAGTTAGAAATATTATACTTATATTTAACGAAAAATGTGTCTTCATGTTGCAGTTTGTTGAAGGATGCAAAAAATGTGAGAATGATAACATCGCTACCAAAAAAGGTTATAATCCGACAACTGTCATGTTAGAGTTTTACCTTTAGGAGGGTAGAAGGTGACACTGACTGCCTAGCAAGGACATGAGGTGAACAAAATCAATATGAGAAAACAAGGGACATATTGACACGGCTTTAGCACCATCAAAAATAAAAGTCAAAAAATTCCATATTAAAAAATACAAGGCATTTAAAGTGGCAAAGTTGACTAAATAGCTGTGAAGCTAAGAAGTAGCCATGAAGCTAAGAGGTAGTTATGCCCACATGTAGCTACCTAGGGGGCAAGATATATGAAGACTAGTGAAGTGCTAAAGGCAAGTTATAAGCCCCAAAACAAAGTAAGGTTGTTCTCGTAGAAATAAATTCCCTCAACCAAGTTAATGTTAGGCCCTATAAGTTCAGACGTCCACATGTGTGAAGTGAAAAGAGGCTAAATAGGTGGACAACTCCTCCAAAAGTGTTCATAAGTCCAATAAGGCAGTATTTGGAAATATGATCACCATGGTAGCTCTAGCATGAGAATATGTGACTTTCGAGAGGCAAAAGCAAAGGCTACATAAGGCAATGCTAGCAAAAAACAAGCAAAGGTGTGAGTTGCGAAGAGCTAGTGACATACGAGAGAAGACAAAAATATCTAACATGAATATATAGATGTTGAGAGAACGAGAAAAGAAGAATGAAAACAATAGAAAATGTTCGATATAGAATGAGAAAAAATTGGTTACACCACTAGGTTGGTGCTAGCTAAGTCAAGGAGAAAAATATTAGAGGAAGAATAAAAAGAGTCCACTAACGTGTGCGACACTGACGCGCTTCCTCCTCACTGATGAAAACAACATGAGTTTACTAATTATCGTACTATGCCTCTAGCACATGTACCCTATACCCACATGTATCATGTATATAAATAACACTTCAATAAACGAGAGGGGCAACTCCCAAAACAATTTCCCAATTGCTCTATGACTATAAAACTTCATACACAAAACTTCGGTTTATAATGGACTTCGGGTCGGTTGGGAGGAACTCCAAACAGTTTGCTACCACAACCCTTCACAAATACAAATATACAATAACCGAGTTACAACCCTTAAACTAACAACCCACAAGAAAACCAAATAAATAACCAAGTTGTGACCCTTTGACCTAGACACAACCTCAATACACAAATACCCCACGGTGTACCACCCTCAAAGATACTGCGTTCCACAAGCTTGCACAACTTCCTTCTGCAGCGTGCTTTCGAGAGCGAGCTCCTTTGTGAGACCCAACTCTCTTCTTCCTTCTTTGTCTCATTTTCTTGCAGTAACAGGTTATTAATCTTCAGTTGATTGATGTTCTAACTCCTCTCCTATTATCTTATATATATGAGTCACCATCCATGAACAATTGTGTCTCTTCCAAGGGACATCTCGGTTGGGCATTCAAATTGATCATAAACTTCAAATTATGCCATATCATTTGTCGCATACAAGCTTTCCTTCAATTCATCATCGTTCGTGTGCCTTCACATCTCATCCTCGATCGTGTACCTTCGCAACTCGAGCGGACGCGTCTTAGATCAACAAGCCTTGTCTTTGGTTGGGTGCATCTCAGTTGGACAGGCCTTGTCTTCGGTCAGGTGCACCTTGGCTAGCCACCCTTGTTGTGTCGAATCTCAAATTTGTTACAATCATTCCACCAAACTCATCTCAAGTGCGTTCTTCGTGTGCTCTTCTCACCAAAGTCTTCCCATCGAACTCGTCATGGTCGTGCCCTCCATGCCAACCAAGTCGTTCCACCGAATGCCATTCGACCTAACTTAGGCATGCTCGAGTGCCTAGCATAAGGGCTTGACATCATCCCCCAAGTCAAAAAGATTGTCGTCCTTGACAAAACACCCCTCAGCAAACTTCTTAACCAAATCCTGAAGACTATCCTCATCATGAACAACCTTTGCATCAACTGTCTTCATCAATATAGAAGAATCTCGTCTCTGACATATATCCCATGTCTACGCATGTATCGCAGCCTGTAAGAATGACATGTGTTGGATCCCCTCATGCAATCAACTAGTTAGGTAGCTAATCTGACTGTAGCATCAGCTCCACAAGAACACATGCACCCAAACATGTGCAACCACTGTCACCTCTTTCCATATCACACAATCTTTCCTCTGATTATCCTCATCATGAGGCGCCATTCAATAGAATTTCAATCTCTCATGGGTCTCACTATCTCGAGCAAGTGACAGTAATCCCATCTCCTTCATGAGCTTTAAAAAGATGGTGGTGTGGGGAAGTCATACAACTTCCCTTTCACATCGCAAGATCATCTCTCCTCGTCTTCGAGAAGAATCCACCCATACTTCGTATGAACCCTCCATACCTTTCTGCAATATACTCCTCTTCACATTGATCCTCGGTCGTGTGCACTCGCAAATTGGACGGGCACGTCTCGACTGGGCACACCTTGTCTTCGACTAAGCGCACCTTGTCTTCGATAGAGAATGCCTCAGCTAGGTACCCTTGTCGTGCCAACTCACCAGGTCGTACCAATTGTTCCACATAACTCATCTTGGGCGCATTTTTTCTGTGCTTGTCTCACCAAAGTCATTCTACCGAACTCATTTCGTGTGCACTCTTCGTGTTGTCCAAGTCGTTCTCGCAAACTTTAATAGGCCTAACTTGAGCACATTTGATCGCCTAAGCCTAAGGGCTTGACGGTGGGAGGTCCACATGCGTCAAGTGATAAGGGCCAAATATGTCGAAAGATCCTCCAAAATAGCTCATAACTCCAAGGAGAGATTTTGAACATAAGAATATATCCTAAAAATCATGCAAGTGACCTCCAAAAATTATGAAATGACCCTCTCTAACTCAAAAATAATGAAGCCACGTGTCTACAAATAGCAAGTAGATGTGTCCGCAAAGGGTTTGGAGCTCTATTCCAGTGCAAAACAACTAGAAAGATGATGAAATACGAGGTCGTTCAAGGTTATTCAACACTAAATGTCAAGAGGATGCCCATGCATGCAAAATTTGCCTAAATGGGCCTTCAATGATGTGAACAATCTCGTGGCATATGTGTACTACCATGTAAACCATGAAATTTCCCCATAAAATGTCATGTCACATGAACAATCATAGAATCATCTTCCATTTTCCCAAAGCCAAAACGTGTCGAATACATAAAATGGGGTCCATACTTAAAACGCTAGATAAGAGTAGTGTTAAGCAAGAAGAATTAATGAAATGCAAAAGGCCAAGGAAGAATAGTTAGAATTATGATACTCAAATTTCACTAAAAAATAGAGATGTCTTCATGTTGGAGCTTGTTGAAGGATGTGAAAGATGTGAACATGGTAATCTCAATACCAAAATAAGATACAATCCTGCAATGACTATGTTATAGTTTTACCTCTAGGAGAGAAGGTGACATCGGCTACTTACCAAGGACAAGTGGTGAACAAAATCAAAACGAAAAAACAAGGGAAGTATTGACATTAGTTTAGCACCTGGCATGTAAGGAGGATGTGAATGCATGCACAAGTTGCCTAAATGTGTTGCAAATAATGTGATCAATGCCATGGGATATGTGTACTACCACCTATGAAATTGCCTTACAAAATGAGACAACACTTGAACAATCATAGAGTTAGCCCAAAGAGTCCTTGGCCAAAACGTGTCAAATCCATAGGAGGGGAACCATCCTTAAAAAAATAGATCGGAATGGTGTTATGAAGTAAGCATAAGTGAAATGCATAAAAACCAAGGAAGAATAGTTAGAAATATTATACTTATACATAACAAAAGAGGTGTTTTCATATTGTAGCTTGTTGAAGGATGCAAAAGATGTGACAATGGTAACATCACTACCAAAATAGGTTAAAATCCTAAAATCGTCATATTAGACTTTTACCTTTAGGAGGGAAGAAGGTGACACTGACTCTCTAGCAAGGACATGAGGTGAACAAAACCAAGACGAGAAAACGAGGGACATATTGACACTGCTTTAGCAACATCAAAAAAAAAAAGGCATAAACTTCCATATTAAAAAATAAATGGCATTTAAGGTGGCAAAGTTGATGAAATAGCTATGAAGCTAAGAGCTAGCTATACCCACATGTAGCTACCTAGGGTGCAAGAGATACGAAGACTAGTGAAGCACCAAAGGAAGGTTATAAGACGGAGAACATGGTAAGGTTGTTCTCATAGAAATAAATTCCCTCAACCAAGCCAATGTCTAGCCCTAGAAGTTTAGACATCCACATGTGTGAAGTAAAAAGGGGATAAATAGGTGGAGAACTCCTCAAAAAGTGTTCATAAGTCTAAGAGAGGGGTTTCCAATGAAAGAATAAATCCTCACCTCATAATCATCCAAGCGACCTCGTGAATTGCAAAATATATGGAAATAAAGGGCATCTAAAGTGGCAGACTTCATGAAATAGCTACGAAACTACGAGATAGTTATGCCCACTTGTAGCTACCTAGGGTGCAAGATATACAAACACTGGCGAAGCACCAATGAAGGCAAGATTTGGAAATATGATCACCGTGGTAGCTCTAGCATGAGAAGAAGTGACTTTCGAGAAGTAAAAGCAAAGGCTACATGACACAATGCTAGCACAAAACAAGCAAAGGTGTGAGTTGCAATGACCTAGTGACATACTAGCGAAGACAAAAATATATAACATGAGTATGTAGATGTTAAGAGAATGACTAAATAAGAATGAAAACAATAGAAAAAGGTCGTTATAGAATGAGGGAAAATTGGTTATGACACTAGCTAAGTCAAGGAGCAAAAGATTAGAGGAAGGATGTGTTGGATAAATGATTGAGCAATCCCATAGATGCAGTCTACAAAATGCAACAACCAAAACTAATGTTCCAAGGAAGTAACAAGGAGGAAGGAACATGTTAACTAGAACCATCTAGGAAGAAGTATCTCAAGTTGGACCCTGCTCATGACAATGACTTGGGGAGAAGCAATCGCTAGCGAGGTGACCAAAAATAGAGTTGAAAAATGAGAAAATATAGAGAGAGGCAAAAAGAAAAAAAATGGAAAATACTAATTCCCACCATTAGCGTGAATGATTGACAAGTGGGGGACTACTATTGCATGCTAAAAATTCAAACATGGTAATCTCATTGTCCAAGCAATCTATATACCTCCACTAATAATATTTGTGGGTTTGCTCAAGTGGAGGAAAAGCCAACACCAACTCCTTAGCTTAGAAAATTTACAAGAAAGTCACTTGTCATCCACAAGATAAAGGAGACTAAGACAATAAGCAAGGTATGCAAAATGTAAACAAAACCATTGAAGATAGAGGGTCATCCCTCAAAAGATGAAACTTCTAGGATCAAGAGGCTCAATATCCCTCCCAAAGGCATGTTATAATCCTCAAAACACGGTAAGGTTTGTGAAAATTTCATCTATCACAGCAACTAAAAATTATTTTTCTAATTGCTAATTTATTTAACAATTTATCTGTTGTCTACTACGGAAAATACCAAATAATTCCCAATGTGATTTTCACAAATAAACTATGGAAGAAAATAGTGTTGGAAACTAAGAAAATCTAGCACACACACACATAGATTTTACACAGTTATTTTTGGACAAATGTCCCCAAAAAAACCCAACTTGGGAAAACTAGTGCAGCAGTGAGGTTTTTATTATTATGTAGCAGTGAAATTCTGAGTCCAATTTGGATGCCTAACACTAGCAATCCACAACAAGAAAATCTGGCAAAGATATTCCCTAAGTAACCCCAATAATCACGATGCCTACACTTGTGTTCCTACACTCTCGTTCCTACACTAGGAATAACTCAGCCTCTTGTTGTTGCCTCTCTCGATCTGGAAATCATCCTACGGATCACTGTCCCTGCCCCTCCCTGACACTGCGTCCCTCTCTGGCTTGAACACTACTGCTACTAGCTCGATCTACACAAGGAACTACTACTCAAGTTTCACATCTCCATCACCACATCGATCCCTTCTTATATCTTTGTGTTGGGACTCCAACAACCAAGACTAAATCTTAATCGATGGCACAAATCATTTCTAGAATGATCCATGTTAAGTCTCTAGAGAATTCTCACCTTGACTTAATCGATTCCGATTAATTGATCAGTTTTCCTAAGTTTGGACTTGGAAAACATTAAAAAATAGGTTAATAATCTAATTAATCCATCTCTAGGTGGAATTTCCATACACGATTTCTAGGTTATGGAGATCTCATGTATTCTAGCCTCTCCACCAAGTTTCATGACTAGAACACATTCGATGCTGCAAAAAACTAACAAGGTTTCCCTCCTAGAAATAACTTCCCTCAGGCAAGCCAATGTCTAGCCTCAAAATCTGGGTGTCACGCCACCAGGGCGCACCTCTGAGCTATGAGATTCCCGAGTCCCCTAAGATGTGAGGCACAAGCTCACTTTCTCATCAATGGTGAAAGCAACTTGAGTTTACTAATGCTCGTGCTATGCCTCTAAACTATCTACCCTATTCTGAGACTGGTATCTTATGCTTACGAAATTGGTGTTCAATCAAATCTCACTAGAATAGCCACTTCAAAGCTTGACTTCAATTATAGTTTACTTCAATTAACTTAAGTTCAGCTATAATCGCATTCATTCATAGACAACACAAATCATATATATAAATTAAACTTCAATAAACGACGGGGGGAACTCCCAAAACAATTTCCCAATTGCTCTTTCACTATAAAACTTCAATACACAAAACTTCGGTTTATAATGGACTTCAGTTCGTTTGGGAGGAACACAAATAGTTCGCTGCCACAACCCTTCACGGATACAAATATACAATAATCAAGTTACAACCCTACAACTAGCGACCCACAACCAAACGCAATAAATATCCAAGTTGCGGCCCTTCGACCTACACACAAACTCAATACACAAATACCCCACGATGTACCACTCTCAGCAATACTACGTTCAACGAGCTTGCACAACTTCCTTCCACAGCTTGCTTTAGAAAGGGAGCTCATTTGTGAGACCCTACTCTCTTCTTCTTTTGTTGTCTCCTTCTTTTGTAGAGATGAGAGGTTGTTGATCTTTGGTTGATTGCTGTGCTAACTACTTTCTTATCATCTTATATCTATGAGTGACCCTCCACGAACAATCGTGTCTCTTCTAAGGGACGTGTCAGTTGGGCATTCGAGCCATCCTTCCTTCGTTCGATCTGACCATAAACTCCAACTTATGTCCCTTCGTTTGTGCCATACAGACTTTCCTTCATTCATTGTCAGTCATGTGCCTTCGCGTCTAATCCTCAGTTGTGTACCTTTGCAACTCGAGCAGGCGCATCTCTTCTTAGCACGACTTGTCTTCGATCAAGCACATCTCAGTTCAACACACCTTGTCTTTGGTTGAGTGTGCCTCGGCTAGGCACCCTTGTAGTGTTGACTCTCAAATTTGTTTCAATCATTCCACCAAACTCATCTCATGTGCATTCTTCGTGCATTCATCTCAGCAAAGTCTTTCCATCGAACCTGTCTCAAGTGCGCCCTTCGTGCCAACCAAGTCGTTCCTGCAAACTTGACTTGGCCTAACTCAGGCGTGCTCGGGTTCCTAGCCTAAAGGCTTGACATCCTCCCCCACGTCAAAATGGTGTTCGTCCTCGACAACACACCCCTTCGCAAATTTCATAACCAAATCTTGAAGACTATCCTCATCATGGACAACATTCGCATCAATTGTCTTCATCAATACAAAAGAATCTCATCTCTGACATATATCCCATGTTTATGCATGTATCACAACCAGTAAGAATGATGTGTTGAACCCCCTCGTGCAATAGACTAGTCAGGTAGCTAATATGACCGTAGTATCAACTCCAAAAGAACACATGCACCCAAACATGTGCAACCATTGTCACCTCTTCCATTTCACAATCTTTCCTCTGACTTTGCTCCTTATGAGGCGCCATTAAATGGCATCTCAAGTTGTCTCACCATCTAGAGCAAGTGACAATAAGCCCATCTCCTTCATGAGCTTCAAAAAAGATGGTAGTGTGGAGAAGTCATACGACTTCCCTTTCCACATCACAAGTCCATCTCTCCTCGTCTCCGAGAATAATCCACCTATTCCTAGTATGAACTATTAATACTTCTCTCCAATATACTCCTCTTTCAAGTTGATCCTTGGTCATGTGCCTTCGCAAATCGAACGTGTGCGTCTCGGTTGGGTGAGCCTTGTATTTAGCTAGGTGCAGCTTGTCTTCGACAAAGCGTGCCTCAGCTAGGTGCCCTTGTCGTGCTGACTCACCAAATCATTTCATTTGTTCCATTGAGCTCATCTTGGGCACGCTTTTCATGTGCCCATATCACCAAAGTCGTTCCACCGAACACATCTCGAGCACACTCTTCATTTCATCCAAGTCATTCCACCAAACTTGACTCAGCCTAACTCGAACACATTCAAGTGCCTAAGCCTGAGCACTTGACGGTGGGAAGCACACACACATCATCTGAAAAGGGCCAAATATGTTGAAAGCTCCTCCAAAATAGCTCATAACTCCCAAGGATAGGTTTCGAACGTAAGAATATATCCTAAAAATCATGCAAGTGACCTCCAAAAATTATGAAATGACCCTCTACAAGTCAAAAATTATGAAGCCACATGTTCGCAAATAGCAAATAGATGTGTCTGCTTCGGAGCTCTATTCCAGTGAAAGATAGCTAGAAAGATGATGAAATAGGAGGTCGTTCAAGGATATTCACATGGAATGTCAAGGGGATGCCCATGCATGCAAAATTTGACTAAATGGGCCTTGAATGATGTGACCAATGTCATCGCATATGTGTACTACCATGTCAACTATGAAATTTCCCCACAAAATGTAATGCCACAGGAATAATCATAAAATCAACTCCCATTGTCCCAAGCCAAAACGTGTCGAATACATAAAATGGGGTCCATGCTAAACAAGCTAAATAAGAGTGGTGTTAAGAAAGAAGCATAAATGAAATGCAAAAAGCCAAGGAAGAATAGTTAGAATTATGATACTTATAATTCACTGAAATAAGGAGATGTTTTGATGTTGGAGCTTGTTGAAGGACGTTTCCAAGTTAAGAATGTATACTCATAAACATCCAAGTGACCTCATCAATTGCAAAATAGATGGAAATAATGGTCATCTAAAGTGGCAAAGTTCATGAAATAGATACGAACTACAAGATAGCTATACCTACCTGTAGCTACCTAGGGTGCAAGAGATATGAAGACTAGTGAAGCACCAATGAAGATAAGATTTGGAAATACAATCACCATGGTAGCTCTAGCATGAGAAAAAGTGACTTTTGAGAGGCAAAAGCAGCAGCTACATGAGACATTGCTATCACAAAACAAGCAAAGGTGTGAGTTGTGATGAACTAGTGACATACTTGTGAAGACAAAAGTGTCTAACATGATTATGTAGATGTCGAGAGAATGAAAAAAGAAGAATGAAAACAATAGCAAAAGGTACATATAGAAAGAGAAAAAATTGGTTACGACACTAGTGTGGTACTGGCTAAATCAAGAAGCAAAAGATTAGAGGAAGCATTTGTTGGATAAACGATTAAGAAATCCCATAGCTATAGTATACAAAATGCAACAACCAAAACCAACATTCAAAGGAAGTAAAAAGTAGGAAGGAAGACTAGAACCATCTAGGAAGAAATATCCAAGTTGTGTCCACTCATGACAATGACTTAGAGGAAATCAATCACTAGTGAGGTCACCAACAATAGAGTAAACAAAATGAGAAAATATAGAAACAGAGGCAAAAAGAAAAAAATGGAAAAGATTAAATCCCACCATTTCCATGAATGATTCAGAAGTGGGAGATTACTATTGTATAATAAAATTTCAAACATGGTAATCTAATTGTACAAGCAAGCTATATACCTCCATTGATAATAATTCTGGTTTGGCTCAAGTAGAGGCAAAGGCAACACCAACTCCTCAGCCTAGAAAAATTACAAGAAAGCCACTTGTCATCCATGAGGTAAAGGAGGCTACGACAATAAGGTATGCCAAATGTAAACAACACCATCGAAGATAGAGGGTTGTCCCCCAAAGGATGAAGTCTTTTAGGATCAAGTGGCTCAATATTCCTCCTGAGGGCATGGTATAAGCCTCAAAACATGGTGAGGTTAAAACTCCTAGAATAACTTCCCTCAGGCTGGCATTAAAATGTGGGTGTCATGCCCCCAGATGCACCTCTGAGCTATGAGCTCCCTGAGTCTGCAAAGATGTGCAGTACCGAAAACTCTAAAACATTTCGGCGTTCCATACAACTTGGGTCATTTGCCTTTGCGTCTCATCCTCAGTCGTGTACCTTAGCAACTCGAGTGGGCGCGTCTCAACTTGGCACGCCTTGTCTTCGGTCGGGCATACCTTGTCTTTGGTCGAGTGCACATCGGCTAGGCACCAACGTCGTGTCGACTCTCATATCAAGTACGTTCCTCGTGCACTTGTCTCACCAAAGTCTTTCCATCATACTCGTCTCTAGCATGCCCTTCACGTCAACCAAGTCGTTCCACCGAACTTGACTCGGCCTAACTCAGGTGTGCTTGGGTGCCTAACCTAAGGGCTTAACATCCTCCCCCCATGTCAAAATGTTGTCGTCCTCGACAACGCACCCCTCGGCAAATTTCTTAACCAAATCCTGAAGATTGACCTCATCATGAACAACCTTCGCATCAACTGTCATCATCAATACAGAAGAATCTCATCTCTAACATATATCCCAATGCCTTTGCATGTATCGCAACCCGTAAGAATGACATGTGTTGGATCCCCTTGTGCAATTGACTAATCAGGCAGCTAATTTGGCTGTAGCATCAACTCCACAAGAACACATGCACCCAAACATGTGCAACCATTGTCACCTCTTCCATGTCACACAATCTTTCCTCCAACCATGCTCAACATGAGGCGCCATTAAATGGCATCTAAAGCTCCCAGGGGTCTCACCATCTCGATCAAGTGACAGTAAGTCCATCTCCTTCATGAGATTCAAAAATATGGTGTTGTGGGCAAGTCATACAACTACCCTTTCCACATCACAAGGCCATCTCTCCTCATCTCCGAGAAGAATCCACCCATTCCTGGTATGAACCCCCCATAATTTTCTGCAATATAATCCTCTTCACGTTGATCTTCCGTTGTGTGCCTTCCCAAATCGGATGGATGCGTCTTTGTTGGTAACACCTTGTCTTCAACTAGAGGAGCCTTGTCTTCGATAGAGTGTTCCCTAGCTGGGTACCCTTGTCGTGCTAACCCACCAAGTCGTTCTAATTGTTCCACTGAACTCATCTTGGGCACGCTCTTCCTGTGCCTTTCTCACCAAATTCGTTCCACCGAACTCATCTCGAGTGCACTCTTCGTGTCGTCCAAGTCATTCCACCAAACTTGACTCGGCCTAAATCAAGCACATTAGAGTGCCTCAGCCTGACGACTTGATAGTGGGACGTCCACACGCGTCAAGTGAAAAAGGTCAAATATGTTGAAAGCTCCTCCAAAATAGCTCATAACTCCAAGGAGAGGTTTCAAACGTAAGAATATATCTTAAAAATCATGCAAGTGACCTCCAAAAATTATGAAATGACCCTCTACAAGTAAAAAATAATGAAGCCACATGTTCCCAAATAGTAACTAGATCTCTCCGCAAAAGGTTTGGAGCTATATTCTTGTGCAAAATAGCTAGAAAGATGATGAAATAGGAGGTCGTTCAAGGATATTCAACACGAAATGTCAATAGGATGCCCATGCATGCAACATTTTCCTAAATGGGCCTTCAATGATGTCACCAATGTCATTGCATATGTGTACTACCATGTCAACTATGAAATTTTGCCATGAAATGTGATGCCACATGAACAATCAAAGAATAATCTCCCATTGTTCCAAGCCAAAACACGTTGAATACATAAA